>CM060863.1:2110741-2246725 GCA_030737845.1 Acorus calamus | reverse complement strand
TAAAAAATTGATTTATGTTTGAAAAAAATTCATTTTTACATATAAAATTAATTTTATAAATATTTAAAGAAAATCAAATTAACATAAATAATATTTCAAAATCATACAATATTTTTAAATATTACATTATAGAATTAAGTGACAAATGGAGTTATAAAAAAGAAAATTGATATTGTATTTTGTAATAGTAAAAAAATTGAGAAGATAAAATGTGGTTTAATGATTTTTAGTGTAATAGTAAAAAAAATACACATATTATTAGTAAAAAGAATTAAGGGTATGAGTGTCCAAAAGAAAATTTTTTAATACATTTTATAAGCTATAATATTAAAATCATCCAATTTTCAGTCTAGAGATTATGACTTTTTAAAGTTATTTTTAACTTAAATAAGTTCCAATAAGTTTAAACAAACATGCAACGATTGCTTATTTTAAGTTAAAAGCTATAATCTACAGCTTATAAGTTTTAACAAACATGTATTAAAACTTATTTAGTGCTTTATATAATTAGGTTTTGGTAAATACCATTAATATGCATTATGAGTTACAATTGTGTCAATTTTTTTTGTTAACATTAATTTTCCATTTTAATAGCTTAAAATAATATTTTTAACAATTATATAGCAAAAAATTATAATACAGCAGATTTCCTAAAACAAACATGTCTACATCATATAAAAAAATTAAAATTTATAATCTATAAGATATATATGTATATTGTAAATCAAAACCTATCAAACATGAGTTAGGTAAGGGCCTTAAGGTCCTTAACATCACAAAAGAAGACGACGACGACGACGGTTACATGCATCATTGCTTCAAAGTGCCAAGGCTGTTTTTGATTTCACATGGGCTAGATATGACCTTAGATAAACTTATGTCCAGTTATTTTTTCAGTTCTAATTCTAGTCTAAGGATCGGCCTTGAAAATTAATTTATTTAAGTGGACTTGAGACAATTTTTAAAAAAAGGGCCCTATACATATTTTAAAAAACAATATTAGTTTACTTGAATCTTACATTTACAAAAGATAAATAATATTTTACAATTCATTAAAATGAAAACCTTTTTATAATATATGTGTTTAATAAATAATGTATGGATTTTTCAATTAAATAAAATTTTAATCGATAAAGGGAATGAAATAATTATACAAATTAGAAAAATATTTTTACAAAAACACAATGAGAGAGAGACAATTTTGAGGGGGAGTGAGGGAGAGATACGATAATGAGAGAGATTTTGGACAGAGAGATTTGGAGAGAGAGAAATTTTAAGTTTGATTTGAAAAATGAGATAAATTAATTTACTTTTTAAATTGAAAAATAACACATTCACCATTTTTTTTTTTATTCCATTCTCTCTTTGGGTGGAGGTCCTAGACAATTTGCCTTGATGGCCTTTGCTATAGCTGGTTTTGCAATCTCATAAGTTTTTAATTTTTTTTTAAAAATACTATACTTCATTTAATGAAGTATATTATTTTATAAAAAATAAAACATATATTTCAATGAATTGCATAGATACATTTATAGAAAATATAAAAAATTTCTATCGAAACATATACTTTGTTAATGTGAAAATATACTTTGTTAATTTTCTATCGACATTTATAAGAGTGGAATTGGAGTTAAAAAAAAATTGTGTAAGAACGTTCAACTCTTAATATGAACTCACATATATTCAAACTAAGAAAAAATATTTCTTATTTAATTTATTTTTTTGTTTGTATTTCTAATAATATTTTACACACATCACAATTTTTTGACATCCAGAGCCAACTCTAGGAAGACCCTACATATATATAGTAGCATACTATAAGTAGGGGACCCTTTTTTTTATTTTTTGTGTAAAAACCCTTCTGGGGTTTCAACTACTATAGTCAAACTTTACGCGAAGAAGTAGCTCTACGGGGGATGGGGGTTGATTAAACCTTTTAATCATCCAATATATTTACTTTCCTTTGTATTGTATCTTTTCTTCTTTTGCTTTAATTTCTTCTGTACTGTGCTCCTTATAACTTTATGCAAAGAAATGGCTCGCCTACTAGTTCATTTTTTTTTATAAAAAAAATTACTATAATCAACATGTAATATCAAACCTTTAAGCATCAAATGAAAAGTGGGATTTATGTATAGTATGCAACTGCCGGAAAAATTTCCTTGCTAGAAAATTTTACTTGTAGTCAAACTCTTGGTTAGCCTTCCGAGTAGAACATGGTTCAATATTCAACAACAATATATAATTTTATGTTTTGTCCCAAAGGTCTGAATTTTATGTTTAATTGAGGTGAAAATTCATGTCACTCGATTCCCAGGGCCCACGGAGGTCGGACCGTACCGTGAGCTAGCACATAACCGTACCGTGAGCTAGCACATAATATTACAATTTAACATTATGAGATATCTTGAAAGATTACTAATTGATTATATATTGATGGAAAGAAATCAAGTTTGGACGCCCATGATGGGTCAGCCCCAATTGATAGTGTTAAATTGAGAGAATGGAGATAATAGTTTTCATTACTTTTCAATTGTTGAAAATTACCCCACATAATGATGTGGTTGTGACACAACCAACCTTCCTCTATGAAATGATATTGAAATATGTTTTCCTCTCTCTATATATACACGATGGATGAATGGAATTTTTTTCTTTCAAATTTAGAGATCATGTTATATATACATTAAGCTCCGGTTTCGATGTAGAATAGGGGTCAGAATATCATGAAATAAATGAGAATTATAGATTTTGATTGTTTGAGAGCCTTGAATATTCAGGGATAAACTATGCTGGAATAAACTGGGATAAAGTGGTATATGGATTCCAACCAATCCCTAGAATTAAAGTTATTATAGGTTATTCCATCAAAAAATGTGTGGGTCCACTGTCAAATCAACTGTCATCACCTCTAATAAATCACATGTCAAATCAACTATCATCACTTTTTCACATTTTATAAATATTTATCCATACTTTATTCACATTTTATCCAAACAACAAAAACTTTATTATTACGTTTTCCAACGAGAATAATTCAAAACAACCAAATACAAAATCATTTATTCCACTGTTATACCTACTTATGTCGGGATAACTGTATATCTAAGAATATGTCCTATCTTGTATCCAAACGGAGGCTAAAAGCATAGTGAGAACTGAAGTTATAAGAAAAAAAATTGGGAGAAGTCAATATCTGAGAGTTTAGAAACTCTTATAGCATCAGATTGTAATTGTTGGGGGTTGAGAAATTTTTTGCCTCATTCCCCATGCTTTCTTTTCTTTTCTTCTTATGTACATCTTGTAATATCTTACTTGAAATGAAATTATTTATCAAGCAAAAAAAAAAATGTAATTTCTTACTCACCCAAGTATATGATTCAAATAGAACCAAATCCATTGCTTCGATTAAAAATAATGCATGAACCCCACTTCAGACAATTCTTGTGTATGATTGTTTAACAAATATAAAACTATGTGCAACAATGTTAGAAGAAATGTGGTTTTCATAAGTTAAATGCTGAGAGAATGACGACGACACTCCATATTCACACGACACCATTGTGTTTGAGATTTTTTTTTTGGGTTGATAATTTGACTGTTGTATATTTCTATAATTGAACAAAGATTACAAAAAGTTCATGATAGAGTTTACTTAGGAAGTAAATTTCTCCAGTGCAGTGACACTGAAGATACTAAATGAATTGCAGGGGTAGTTTCTCCCACCTATTACATAAAAGATCAATTATGTTTTCCTGAGTTATATATATCTTTCCTTAGCTTCGTTGTTTTTCCGGTCCCAATTCTAATCCACAAATGATTTGTTAATGTGAATACATGATGTTAATAAATTGGAATGAGTACATGTGCTTAACAGATCTCAAAATAAAAAAATATCATTTTCATGCAACATTTCTGCTGACAGTTTGTCCTATATTGACATTACATAATGCACCCCCCTTATTATTTTGAAATACAATAAGAACACAAAAAAAATCACATGCTTTGACACCAGCAGAAGCATATAAATCAAAGAGATACAGAACACAAACACCTGAGCCCGGTATATAAAACAACAGTGTACAAGTCTCCCACACTTGTCACTTTGTTGAAGGTTGATGAATGTGGTGCCAGTAAGAGAGGAGGACAAACCATGATTAATATTCCCTATTTGTACTAATTAGTCATTATGGGGGCACTAAAACAAGAAACACAGTTGGCCATTGTTTTCTTCCTCTCCGTCCTCTCTTAGCAAGTTGCAAGTGCTTCTGCTCCTCTCCCATCATTTCTTTTCGTGTCTAGTGTTTGCTTTGGGGGTTGTCTTGGATTTTACATGAAGACACACTTAACCAAAAAACAATATAGATAAAAATAAACTTGGCCTGCTTGTGACATCTTTATTAACTGTGCCATTGTTTAATTAATTATAATGTCTAGGTAAACACATGGAGTTTAAGAAAAGGTACAACATTAAAACTCTTGTCCCTAGATTGTTTTTAATTTCAAAACTCAACTGCACTTTTTTAATTAATTATGTCTGCCACCGTAACCTAGGTGCTTTTCTTGTTTAATTATTTAAAGTTCACATTAAGATAAGATGACAAGGATAGTGTGCCTACATTAATTCAAATTCAATATTTCTTCTGGTCTTGATTTTACCATTTTTTGGAAGGTAAATATTTCTAATTTTTAATTTTTTTATGTTAAATCTTCTTCTGAGCAAGACTCAAACTCAGTAGAGAGGAAAACTTTGTTGACCTGTCAAGAGATATGATTCAATAATTGGTTTAACCATTAAAAAAGTTGCTTTGGATTCTGCTTTTATCATAAAAAATTCTCCTACAAATAAAGCTTCATTTTCATCGAAGCCCTTCCTCTCATATTTAAAATTGGTGCATAAAATACACATTGTGCATCACAAACTCTATATTTAAGGTGGTAGGTACCCAACAGACAAATTCAATTATGAACTCGTTAGGGTCCCTAATCAAATGATTTCTAGTATTGAAAAGGTTAATGATGCTAGGCCTGAAAGCTTTCCACATTTTGGAAAAAGGTGGATTAATGGTGATGAAGGTACTTGTTCCTATTATCAAACGTAATCCAATGAACGCAATAAAGTTGATGATATGACAATGAAAAAGAGCATACTGGAACATTCACATAAACCTTTTTTTTTTTGTGTGTGATTTCATATTTTTTTTCGCACTCCTTTAAAAAAAATTCAGCAATTCTCCAAAGGTTTCTCATAAGCTTCACATGCCATGATTGTTCACTACGAAATTTATAGACCAAAGTTCACTGTTTTGATTCCACAGCAACGGAAACCCTAACACTAGGACCACGAACCAAACATTCTTCAAGTATGAAAGAAACTCAATTTACAAGACCATCCAATAACGTCTACATTTTCCACAGTATCTGATTCTCTAGATTGAGATGACAATTGTTGGAAATTTTTTCCAGTGTAGTTGTAATGTAGGTAATGGACAGAAGGAAAAATAAGCTGATGTGAGAAACTGGACAAAGCACGTCTAAAATGAAGATACAGATGCATGGAAAATTGTATTTCTACCAAATTATAAGTAACCCCCCCCCCCCCCAACCTTCCCCGTTCATCAATTATCTATGATATGTTAGAGAAAATTAATGAATCTTTACAATAACAACAGCGCAACATTTCAAGAAAGTTCACACAATAAAACATATACCATTTATACCTTGGTAATACAAGTTTTCCATCATGGATTATAGAGTGGTAGTGGAACAAATTAGAGTTCAAATGCATTTATGCATATCAAATATAATATGATGAAATGCATGGCTCAGCATCTTGCATCCTACCAAAGCAAGAACAAAATGCAAATGAATGCATATTAGAACAATGGTATACAGATTCACAAGTGTGCATGCGAGCTTGCATGCTAATAATGATATACGCGTACGTGTGTTGGAGAGGTCGCAGACACAGCTATTAAGATTGTACCAAAAATGTCGGTCCACTGATCAAAACACTAATTTACATTGTACCAAATTGTTGGGCCACCTGCATGAGCATTGAGTGACAGGTGTCAATGATTCAATTCCAATCCATATGTGGAATTTTGACAGCATTTACTTTTTAAATCTGAAATGAATGTCACACACCCACTCAAATAAAGTTCACATACACTTCAGTCTCATGGAAAGTATATTCTCTCAAACAAATTGTCCAAGTCCATAAAATACCAAATTTTCCTGATAAAGACCATTCATTCAGTCAATCAGTATTCATGTATAAATCATTTCATAATTCTCACTGTATACTGAGCGTATTCCGAGATGATATTTATTTAGACAAAGCGAGGTTCAGAATCCATAGATATATATATCTATACACAAGTCAGTGTAACACAACAAAAGAATGCTTATAATAACAATTATCACAAAAACGTGTTGATAAGATCAAAGTATTCATTTCTTGGAATTGGCAAATGGTAGAAAATCTTTGGTCCCACGGAATAAATTATATACCAACATGCAGTACATCATCTCAGCAATACAACAGTGCATGAATGTGCGGCACTAAATGCATGCCCACAAAATTCAGCTTTAATGCAACTGGCAATGAAGGACTTCAACTTATATTGGCTATATGCCTCTGATTCTTAGACAGCAAAATCTGCAAGAGATCAACAAAGGAACAAGGACTGATTGATATATTGTGACTACTTAATTCTTCTAGTCAAGTATCACACCACCAAATTTTTGGTTTTTGTTGGTGCAATTGAGATTATGGCAAATCATGAACTTGATATGAGGCTATAATTAGAGGAAGGTTTGGTACATACCTACCCATGATTTATATAGTTTGTTTCTTGATTCCTTGTAAATCTCGCTTTTCGGTGTCTAGGCCCCTTGTTTATATCCTGGGGAGGCCTCATCCTGCACAATATGCCATCAAGTAGAGCACACTTGCTTATAATGGCGTGGAGGTTAAATATGGATTAATTTGCCTCGCATCGTTCCCAAATATGCATCCTTGAAATGCATAACATGCAGCCAATGTTGAGTCACACAATGAATACTAGGTGAAACACAACATAGATATCCAGTTGCTTTGACTTCCTATGGTCTTACATGATCTAGAGATCATATTTATGTATAAATGGTAGCCATTTTAAAACTCCTCTCTTCAACTCACAACACAACTACTTAGTATTAGCTAGTTTATTACATGTATTGCCCATGATGCTAAACAAGAAAGTGAAACATTATAAGCTGAGAATGATAGTGTGATCTAAACTCCTGAATCAACATATATATAGTTTGACAACAACTTTGATCATCAATGCATCAAAACCCTAAAAGTGTTCCTCCTAAGCTCAAACATAAGATAATATGAACTAAACACCCAAAAATGAACTGCTTACCCAGATACCCCTCAAATCAGATGTGTAATGCCTTACCAAATTGATATCATTTTTTTTCCTCTCTGTAAATGCATTTGATTTGTAAATACTACGAATGCAGGCAAATAAGAAACATGTAAACTTCAAAAGGAAAATCAAGAGCTATATATAGATTAATATGAAGAATAAACTGTACCAATCAGTAAATCAATGAGGATTCACTTGATAAAATTAATATATTCTCCACTGATAATCTGGTTGATCTTGTGAAACTATATATCTAAAAACCCGCAAAAGGCTAATAACAAATCAACTTATGCAACAAATCAAGAACCCTAATATCAATAAAAAGCACGTTTACATGAACACCAAGAAATGAAAAAAATAAATAAATCAAAATGACTAACCTCTATTCGGCCGGGTTCATATAGAGATCATAATGAACAGATCTAGTCGCTTATTGCCGATGCAGCATCATCAAGATTCTCATTGTATGGATTTGCATCCAGCAAATGTGAATCTTGATGATGCTACACCCGCAAACATCGACTTTTTCGCATATCTTTTCACATCAGAAGCAAATACGATCAGATTCAAACAAAACCCATATCAGGATTTGTATCAAGAACTACTTAAAATAGTGAAGATCTAGTGAAGAAAGGGAGAGAGAGAGAGAAAAGAAGAGGAACACAAAACAGTGAAAATCTGAGATGCATGCACTGGTTCCCATTCATGAACACGAGCGAGTGCTGACGTGGTTGAAGAGGACGTGTGTGTGTGTGTGGGGGGGGGGGGGGGTCCCGTTTTGAGAGGCATCTCTCAAAACAAATATGGAGAAAATATGACAACAGAGGAAATAAAAACAAACAAAAAAAGAGAGCGAAAAACACAAAAACAAAGCCTCGATCGGATGTGTTCATGCAGTTTCTGATCCGAGATATCTTTAGATGGGTGATTTGGCCCTCTAATCGGAGAAAAAAGAAGAGAAAACACCAGGAGAGAATAAGCTGAAGAGAATCAAGAGAGATGTACCCAGAGGAAAAGGAGGCAGTTTTTTTGGCCAAAACTTCCATGAAAGTCAGTTCTTCTGAAGATCTGAATCGGTGAAGAAAGAGAGGGAGAGGGGGGAGAGAGACAGAGAGACTAGATATAGATATAGGGGGAGGGGCTATAGTCAGACGGGTCATTTATATATACAAAATGGAAAATCTATATTGGCACTCCCTTTGAGTTATTTCAGGTGCTAATGGGCGCCCCCCCCCCCCCCCCCCCCAATCACTCTAACCACACGTGGGGCCCACTGGTGTACCATGTGAAAAAATAAGATTTTTTAAAAGATATTTATAATTTTTAATATGTACCTTATAAACATTTTTTTTAAAAAAATGAAGAGTATTTGTTTGATTAATATTGGTTAAAAATACTGTATATCAAAAATCCCTTGCAATATATTAAAAATGCAAAAACTATAATCTTCTATAAATGATGATTTTATCATTCTGAATAAGATTTTATTATCAATTCAATTCGAATAGGTAAAATCATCATTTATAGAGAGTTTTCTGGATTTTTAACACACTGTATGAATTTTTATATATTGTATTTTTAGTTAGGGTTAATCAATCAGAATATTCGTAAAATATTCCTCATCTATCAATGAAAGTTAGTTCAGAGGATTATTTGGATTTACATAAAGTGTTATGAGAGGGTTGATCTTTAGAAAAAGTTAGAGGATTATATGAATTTTGAAATGTTTATCGGGATTATTTGAAAACCCCCTTGGTGTTTTGTCAAGGGTTTCTGGACATAAAAAAGGAGAAAAATTTAAATAACCCATTGTAAACTGCTTGAAATCCATATGAATCCCTGGCTTTTCCTAAAATTCATATAACCCTACATAAATTCAAATAATCTATTGAATTAAACTTTCGTTAAAAGATTAAGAATATTATGTGAATATTCCATTCTGTTAACTTTGATTGAAAATATAGTGCATACCACAAACCCTCTACAATTTGTTATAAATGCGAAAAAATTTATGTACATGATGATTTTACCCCTCTGGATAGATTATAAAATCCTATTTGGAGGGGTACAATCATTATTTACCGAGATTTTTTGCATTTTTTACACATTGTATGGAGTTTTTGGTATACTATGTTTTCAACAGAGTTAATCATATAGAATATTCACAAAATAATCTTAATCTATTAGTGAAAATTTAACTCATAGGACTATTTGAATTTATTACATAGGTGTTTTCGCGGGGTTATATGGATTTTAGAAAAAATCAAGGGGTTATATGGATTTTAGGCAGTTTAAGGGGAGGGGTTATTTAGATATTTCCCTTTTGAAAATAAGTGCATTGAAAACTTTTTTTTTTTAAATCTTGGTTTTTTTTTTTACATCTATAAGTTTTTTTTTTCAAAACCTTGTGCAGCATGGGATATTTGATAACAAATTTAAATAAAATTTGATTTATGCCAAATAAAAAATTTAAAAGTTGTCTAAATTCGTTTTTAATTGCTGTCCATGTCAGTGATGGATTTAAAAAAATTAAGAATAAAATAAGAATTATTAATTTGATTATTGGATGTATCTACATTAATGTATCATGCATTGAATTGTGAACAAGAATCGAACTGAGAAATACATAAATCATATTGGATTTATTTTCTTAAAAATGATCTTAGAAATCCATATACCATGTATTTCCTCTTATTAATCTCCATCATCTGCAATCTCCTGACCTCAGTTGATACACCCTAACTTTGAGAAGAGATCAAATCATTTCCCTATGCATGTCAATTAATAAAATCACCAAAACAGCATCAACACTCCATAACAATCCACTGTTTTTTTTATAGAAAAATTAGACCTCTTACAAATTCAGCAAAGCAGTTACAAGGTTCACGCAGGAGCCAGAATCACGAGCTCGTCTCCCTTTCAAAAGCATCCCAATCGGGTTTAAGCATATATACAACACTCTTGACATGGTGCACTCAATAGCCCTCATATTCATCTCTAGGATTTCCCAAAACAAGAAAATTAGGCCTCTACAAATACGATCCCCGAATTTTACATGTCTTTATATTATTATTGTAAAAGATCAAATTTGTGAATAATTGAATAAGGAAAATGATAAATGAGTTATTTAGAATAAGATGAGAGCATGACACAAGATAGGCCTGTCAAACAAGACCATCTCGAATAGTATCGCTACCCGATAAGAAGGCCCACATAAAAGGCATTGGAATCCAAATGGCCGCATTTAATGTATAAATGGGTCCAATACCATTTGGCAGGTCGGACTAACAAACGATCTGGTCTGACTCCTGACCAGATCTGAATGATCAAGGGATGTGACTTCTACCTAACTTGATTAGAATGACTGGTTATCAGAGCCCGACCTGACTAGATGCAGTTAGGCCACGTGGTCCGACTTGGTGCGAGAGTCATTTACATATCCACATCCAAAAGATAACAGAAAGCTCAATAGAATATTCTCTGGCACGGTAGTAGCAACCAACTGTCAGAAATCGGTTATGATGAGTTGATCCCAAGATCATACATGTCAACCAATCTTAGGGTCACATGGAAGATTCCATCCATCTCATGATAGAATCACACCGTGAGAGTAAGGTCGGCATGTCCTCTCCCAATATAAAAGAAAGGGTACCCTCTTCCAACAAGGTAGAAATTCATTTTTCCCAAATCCTGTAAGACTCAAGTTAAACTCCTTTTTAAGCTAAAAAAACTAACTTGAGCATCATATCAGCGTTAGCCAACACCACATATGGTGTGAGTTATGTTGCAGGTAACTGGAGTGGAAGACAGAGCTAGGAGACTTGACGACAGAGCTTTCACCATCGTGAATGAAGACTTCTTGGTGCTTCTTCTCAGATCTACAATCAAAGCCCAAATTGAATCGAGATCCAACCTAGAGGAGGAAGATTTGATTTCACCTCCCACAATTAATATTATTATTTTTTGGTAAGCAAATGTTCAAATTCAAGTTCATTATTATTTTTTTGTTAGGCAAATGTTCAAATTCAAGTAAATAATTATCTTGTTAACCACTGAGATAGGGCATCATCTCCTCCATTCTATCATGCAAGCCTAAGATGCCAAATTTCTTTCTAACATGGTGTTCAAGATACAGTCAATGCCTTGGTAGAATGACAGAAAGAGATAATGGAGGATCTCATTAGTAAGGTATATGTTCCATCAGCTGAAATATACATTTTATTTACATAACATATAAATTTTAAGAAAATCAAAATAAACAATCAAAACAGGTGATGATGGCACCGCACACAAGATGATTGTATGTAACAATAATTGCATATTAGCTGTTTAACCGTGGTTGGTTGTTGGACAATAACATCATCTAACGGAAAGCACCAACGCATTCGATTTTTTAAAGATTTTTGTACATTTTGCAACCTCAGATTCAAGAGGACTAATTTCATAAATCGGTTCTTTGACGAGGTCATACAAGAACACTTTTTTTTTTTTTTCATTTGGGACAATCTGTTGATGTCTTGCCATCTCAGGTGAGTCCGTTGGATTATATTGTTAGAAGTTTTTGATTCTTGGTGTAAATAATAATTTATGTAGGTCTAGTGTATGATGTCTCTTGATTGACTGATGCTTAGCTGTTAGGAACTGTTGAATTGTCGTCGTCGTCGTCTTCTTCTTCTTCTCCTTCTTCTTCTTCAACTTCTTTTTTATTTTTAAAATTTCCACACCGTACTATGCTGCGGTTATCCATCACCATCTCACATAAATCCTGTTTTTGGTTTTTTATTTTCAAGTACCCACAAATCATTATATTTAGTGATCGATCCCTCACTTTTTCGTATTTAGATTTTAGTCTCTACATTTAAAGAATAATTTCTTTTTAGTCTCTGAGAGGGATCTATCCATAAATTATTTAATTTTTTGTTTAGTCTCTGATAGGGACTAAAAAAGAATTATCATTTAAATATGGGGACTAAAATCCAAATACGAAGAAGTGAAAGATCGATCACTAAATATGATGGTTTGTGGGGACTTAAAAATAAAAAACCCTATTTTTTTTTCTTCCAAACTTTGGGCAGCCACGGATTCTTATGAGAGCTGGCTTTACCCCACTAGTGTTCCCCTACATTTCTCTCTCTACTGTACCATTTGTTGCCCTGGAATCTCTTTTTACAGTCTTAAATATAGTTTCATAAATCTCTTTAATCCATTTCACTAACGTGGTGTACATCTTGTTGAAAATTGTTCTTATTTTTTTTAATTATAAATGAAACAACTGAATTTAATAGAATATTTACTTCACCTTTTATAAACATATACCTTATTATTAGATGAGTTATATGATTTAAAAAAAACATAGGCGGACTATGTTTTGGACTGTACAATAGATTGGGTGTAACATTTTTTATTTATATACTGTTTGGCTCCTTTTGCTGTCATCCTATAGCTCGTATATGTTTTTTTTAAGCATATACTTAACCAATAAAATAAATTTTTTTTTATAAAAATGATATGGATATTCATATGAATTAGATGCATGTTATTTTACTTCTTTTCATAATGAATATATATTGAGATAACCGAGTATATATTATGTTCGATGATTTCATACATTGTATTAGTGACGTGACAACTACAAAAGTGACCGCCAAACAGCTGAGCATGACTACGCCTTTTATATATTCCCAAATATATTTTCAATCAAAAGATGGATTTGTTCTTCAAAAGAGTGCCAGTAATATACAAAATAAAGAACAAAAACTGGTCCATATTTTAAGTTGGTTTTATGTAGGTTTTTTTTGGCAAAGGATGATGCTCATCCCGCAAATTCTGGTGGGCAGGTGAACATTTTAACTATAGAAAATGCAGGTGACCATTACATTTAAAGTGGCTTATTGGACCCAAAAGAAGATGATAGATTGCCCATCTTGCAAAGCAATGAATTCCATCAAAGAAATTGTGACGAAATATACACTTTCATGAAAATTAAATACATATTTTAATGAATTGTATGAATTGACTTATGAAAAAAATGTAAAATTACATACTTCATTTAAAAAAAATGTTATACTCAGTCTTGTTTCACTTCGAAATGTAGTCATAGTGTTTTCATTTTCAAAAATTATAAAACTCACCTAATAGATTATGTACTTTATAAAATGTAAGTGTATAATCTAATGAATTGAATGATATATTTTTTTTAGAAAATGAGAAAAAATTTCAATGAGAAATTAATTTACATCATTAGTAGGTTAATAACGAAATATATGAGATTACATTTGATATTAGAAAAAAGACGACGGAATGTAATAACTTATATTCATTTAATATATCTCGTTAGAGATATATAGAACGGTAAGTGAGACTGTAAATGAGATTGTGTCAAAATCTTATAAATGAGAAATTTTTGTGGATCTACGATTTTTAAGGTGGCTCTGATACCTTGTTAGAATAAGAGAGAAAAAATAATAATGAAACCCTTAAACCCTTATACTATATGATATCTAAAGCCATTTATACAATAGTATAGAATAATATTACATGTTTAACACATTAATAAACTAATGTAATAACAAACTATTATATAATCTAACAACATAAATTAATGTACCCGAAATTTTTCAACTTCGTTTCTCGAATCCGCAATGGAGCTAATTTCGTGGTAGGGAATTCAACATAACGGTATCGCAAATCCAAACAAAAATTTAGCGTTCACATTTTCAGCACAGAAACAAGGATGTAATTTTTTTTTTCTTTTTTGAAAATTTTCAAAACATATTTATCGTTCTTTTTATTCTCAATCACAGAATTACTCGCCGCGGTCCAAATGATCCAACAAACACTATAGAATCACTAGCATTTTCTTTAATAAACAATATAAAATTACATCGGACGACTTTTTATTTCTCACAGCGGAAAGGGGCCACCCAAAAGGAAGAATTTAGCTAGATAGATGCTAAAGCAAATACTTTTTAGGAATTTTTTTTTCTCCCTGCACACTCAATGAAATTTTCTTATTTTTTTTATAACTTTTATTCTTATCTTCCTTTTTTGGTTGGTCAAGATTTAACTGACAATTTATCAAATTTTATTTTAGATCACATTAATTCGAATTAAGGATATGAACAAGATTTTATATCTATTTTTTTGAAATCTTGCTTTATTCGGTTGGTAATAAATTTTTTTTATATTATTTTTATTAAAAAGATTTGTGGTGATCCAATTTGTACCAAAGAGGAGAGGACCCACATATGACACATAACTGAGTCAGTCCTTCACCTGAGGGTGGGACCCACCAGGCCGTACCATCCCGACATGGCCTCTGTCAAATCTCTTGGCCCTTCTAGGCATTTTCGTTACAACTTTTTTTTCATCACCCAATCACATAGATCCACCCATACATATATGCAATTTTTTTTTTATAGTGAAACTGTGGGCATGATATGATTATATGCATCCAAAATTTTCTTAATAACCCGGGGTTTCTCCTCTCCTAAAAAAAAATTAATACAAAGTGGTCCTTGGTGAATACTAAAAAGTTTTGTATTAGACTTCCTACTTAAAATTTGAGATAGACAGAGATGGAGCAATGAATTCAGTATCCTTGTCTTTTGCATTGTACGCAAATTTAGCCCCAAAGCAACTCTTTAAAAGGTGGGGGTTACATGTGTGGGGTATGGCGTTTGTGCTAATAAATTTTTTTTTTTGGCATTGCTTGTGGTGGTCCTTTTTTTTCTTTCTTTCTCACGTTTAGCCCCACTTATCAGGGAAAGCTGGATTTAATTCCTTTCTGAATTGATGATGACAGTGATGCTGGGGGGTGATCTCGGGCAGCAAGTTTACTCTAATTTTATTTTTATCAATTTAGACTACATAGACATAGACATGTAAACGTTATTAATTAATGGTGCGCTTGGAATTCGTTAATATGGGGCCCGACTTTTTGAATCATGGGACCCCCGCTTACTATTGGATCAAAATTTTTAGGGTGAATGGCTCAAATGTCACTTGCCCTTTGATCAACTGTTTATTTTTTCTATCCCTTGAATGTTTTAAATTTTTTCTTTTTTCTCTCCGTTGTTTGTCCTTTTTCTTTTACTCCTGACTATTTATAATACATGAAATATCTTTATAGACATAGTTATATGATACAGAAATATAATGCTACATACAGAAATTTTACACACAGTTATATATATTTAATAATTATTTATTGAGAGCATTCAATGTACACAAAGATGATTAAACACAAAATTGTTATGGATACAATATATTCATGAATTGTAAGTCCTGTCATTATCATATATAAGTGCATTCAATGTACACAAAATAGTTATAGGTAAATTCTTAAAGTGTCATTAAAATAGATACATTAATGGTTATTGATCCATGTTACCTAGTCAAATTTATGTTTCTTATAACGAACATGAGATAACGAGTTGCACGACACAAATCACTCATCTACAAAGTCCAAAATCACCAAATGCCAATGCAAATATTTGTTGAGGAGAAGAAAAAAACTTTCCTGCTTCACTAATAATTTTATCTTTGTACTTACACATGTAGTGGGTCATGATTACCAATCAATTATCCACCTTAACTTGCATGGATAGGCACTAAAATGACAAGTTCACACATACATAATGATATATCTATAAATATATATAAATTTTTGTAACTAGTTGAACATATTATGTAACTGCACATAATGTAATTGTATATTAAACAAATAAGGTGGGGATATTTTAAGTATCAAAGTATGGAGTGTCAATTATCAGGGGTAAAAAAAAGGGTCCAAGAATAGAAAAAAAAATTGGCAGTTGGTCAAATGACATTTGAGCAATTCACCTATTATTTTACCATTATATTTGAAACATTTTCAAGATAATTGAGCACGTAATTAACATATATAGTTTGTCAGAGCTAGAATTTTGTTCGAGAGGGAGCGAATTTAAATTAACTACGACTTTTAGATTTTTTTGTAATTAATAATAATTAGTTGATACATAAAATAAAGATTCATTACTTAACATAAAAGATGTTTAAAAGTCTGTAATTTAAATGTACAAAAAGAAGGCTAATATGAGTTACTTCTTTTAAATCTATTCAGAAAAATACATAAGAATAATTTTGAGCATCATTTACAGTGTTAACGAGTTAGAAGAGAGAGAAAGTATGTAATGTGCTAACTGATCCTAGTCTTAGCCTATAGGGTTAGTTGGAGTAGACTCCTAAGACAAACACAAAAATATATATAAACATTTATATAAATGATATCATTCAAATAGGATTCCCTAATTCTCTTTTATATCTACATAGATAACTATATAATGTCTGATAGCTTAATAAGCTATCCACAAATAAAATGGAATCAAAAGCTAAAACTGAATTAATATATACTGCTCTTGTAAATATTTATATAATACAATATAATCAACAATAACTAACTAAAAATATGTCTTTGCTAATTCAAATTAAAAATTGTTTGGAAAATACACTAAGTATTCTAATTTTGAAAACCACAACAAAATAGGATAAAATAAAGAATTAGAAAAATCTGACAGATGTGGTGGATCGAGACACGCGAATGCGCTTTCTGAAAAGTAGATTTCGCCCTATTATGATGCAATGGTTCACTGGCGGTTCACTCCGAAGATACGACGATACCTGATCCTTCTCAAGGTGCACTTGAGAATATTTTAGCAAACACCTTGTAAGTTTTTAGGAATAATAAACCTGAGAATGTTTTAACGAACATTTTGTAAGTTTTTAAGAATAAGATCTCTCTTTCTCTTGTTTTATTTTTAAGTGTGGGACTCAATGCACACAGTGAGTGTGTTGGGTAATTGTGTATGTATGTCTCTTCATGGTTTTATACCACACACACCCCCCTTTTAATAATTAATAAACGGTGCTAAAGCACCCGCCAGGAACAAAACGGTTTTCAACCATTAATAACCAAAAGCCACTTTGAAAACCATGTCAATATAAAAACCAAGAGGTGTACAAGTACCCATAAGAGAAAAACGAATTCTAACAGAAATTATGTCAAAGCCAGTGAACTCATGAAATTCACATCCATGCAAAATTTTACTTTACCTCTCACATAAAATAAAATAACAATTTCCAACAAAACTATCCATGGTCCACCAAACCAAATTAAAACATCAATTTCTTTTTATGAAAAAAAAGCGAAAATGAGTGGGGCAGATGCCCCTATTAAGCCCCAGCTGTCTCGCTCCACTGGTGCTCGTTAGCACAACTTAATTTAATAATCCAAGCCATTGATATGATTTAGACACCAAATGACATGGAATGATTTTGAAAATTACATCTTGATAATTGAAATTATTTTCAAATGGGTGTAGTGTACGTACGTTATGTCTACCTAGAGCTTAGGAATAAAAAATACTTATTGATGAAACGAGTTTTTAATTAGGTTTTATTTTAAAACCTACATGTAGGCGTTGAATACAAACCCGGCACCAACCTGTAAATAAATAGTCCATGAAAACTAAAAATTCAAAATTGTAAACCTCATATGAATTATGTTTTCATAGCATGCAATAGGTTCCCCAACATGTACCATATATACTACTATGCGCATTGTTTTAATACGGATTTAGTTAACACGAAAGGTCATCATAATAGATTGGTGCCACCAAAGGAAGAGGGATGTGAACCTCTTTGAAAACCTCATCTATAATCTAAGAATTGATTGGCAATAAGTTAGTAACGAATCTCATTATGGGTGGGAAGGAAATAGAAAAGTTCAATCATTAAGAATAATCCTCAACCATTCTCTAAACATCAACATAACTAACAAGTGTGGAATTATTTTTTATGCCAATAGAAGAAGACAGCAGGACCTTCAATTCATGTGTCCACCACCAACTCTTGATTTCAACCTATACTATACTCCTGTGGATGTGGGTCATCATGCCCTTGTCATGGCCAACAACCTAGTACCATTAATCACTACAGTTTCCTCCCTATTCAACGCATGTTTGTTTCTCTTCCGTTTTCAAATTTTGTATTCAATATGCATTGTGGATGCTTTTGCATGCACGGTTTACTCTCTTTGAAAAAAGAAAGGCCGAATCCTATGCGACCCAATAGTATATGTATATTAAATTATGAATGAGGGAAGCTATTTAAGTAAACAAACGCTGCTTTTAAATTGGACCTAGGATAAATATGTTTGTAATGGTTTGTGAGTTGAGTGGGGCCCAAATCTTTTCTCCAATACGCTGAAAGAGTTAAAAAAGATGACATCAATGACAAGTTGGTGACTGACATCATCATATGAGTATATGACACAGCCCTCACTGTCCCGTGTGTCGGCGTATTAATTATCAATGGTGTCAGTTTTTTTTTTTTTTTTTGGGTAGAATATTGATATTTATAAATATCAATCGTGTCAGTTGCATAGCCATGTGAATTCAATTAAAGAAAACCAGGGTTTCAGATATACATTAATTGAGACAAACTAGATCAGATGTAGAAAACCAGACCGTTTTCGGCATCGTTGAAACAAGGGGGAGAAATAAATAAAGCACCCGCTGTGCACAATTGCATATGAGTCCAACAAAAATTTAGAATTTCATGTTTAGAAGTATGTTTTTTCAGAAATAATTCATAATCCAAACTCATTTTACAATGTTCTAAAAGATCCCAACATAATAAAATAGCAAAATATACATTTATTTAATGTGAGCGCGTATTTTAATTTTTATAAAAAATATATTTTATTAGATAATAAGATCATAAATGGGATGGTCTGAGTGTAACAACTCTTATTTCCTTGATGAAAAATGTTAGAATTAATTATTTTTACAGTTCAAAACTTAAACCACATATGTTTTTATTTTTTAAAAATAGTAAAAATAATCTAATGATGTATATCATTTGATAAAAAATTGCATATCACTTTATTTCGTGTTGAATTAACTCATTTTTAATAAGTATAAAATAAAATTTAATAAGATATGTTTTATTGAATTTCTAACCAGACATATAAGATTATATTTTGGATAATAAAAAAAAATTCTAAGTGTAATGATGGCTACCACACAAATAGGCCTGTCAATGGGTCGCGGGTCGACCCGGACCCGACCCGGACCCGACCCGATAGAAGGCATAAATACCCGACCCGAAGGACCCGACAATGAAAACGGGTCGGGTTTGGGTCCACCCCGACCCCGATTGACCTAACCCAAATACTTTGTGATTTTTTTTATTTATGATCCAACCCAACATTTATGATCCAACCAAATATTTATAACTAAATATTGAATACTCATTTAAAATTTTAAGCATTTGAAATATTTTTACAATCTTTTGACTTCACGTAAAAGCGTAATAATCTAAACCGTATTCCAAATGTCATCTTATTAAACATTAAAAAATCAAAATAGTGAAAAACTATTTATAATATATTACATTCTGTTGAAAAGAAATAAAAATGAAGCCATTGTAGGCCTTTAAGAAGTTTATCAATCTCTTTTTGTCTGACCTACTTTTGTTAATGGGTCGACCCGACCCGACCCGACCCGACCCGAGACCCGATGTGGACCTGACCCGAAGGACCCGACAATCAAACGGGTCGGGTCCGGGTCCACCCCGACCCGACCCGGACCCGACCCGTTGGCAGGCCTACACACAAAGGCCCATCAACTTTTGATAAGATCTCTCTATCTAGTTCAGGATGAGCCGGTTTGACGGAGTCAATATGGCCATTTAAAATTGTTTGAAGTTTTTTGGATCTTCAAAACCATAACAAAAACAGATGAGAAAAAAAAAAAAAAAACAGAATGAGTTTCCACCCAATATCCAAAGACCAATTCAAACCTCTCTCCATCACCATCTCCCATTCTCTTCCCACCCCAACCACATCCCCTTATACATAACCTCACATGTCATCACTACCATCACCATAGAAACTCTGCTACATCTGCAAATGTGTCTTCTCACCCCCCCATCGGCCGACCCTGCTCGCCTGTCCCTCCTGCTATGGCTGACCCATGGAGCAGGTCATGACCGTCTTTGATCAACACATAGCACGCATACGCGCTCTCAACACGTTGTACCGAACCACCTCTTGACAGATCAGTAAAGGTACTCCTCTTTCCCTAGTGGTCCTGGATTCACACGAGAAGATTTAGTTGGTGGTCCCATGCAACCCATCATGGTTGGTGAGATGACCCACATAAGTAGTAGCGAATACGCAGTCCGAGTGGATGATGAGTTGGTGCTTGATGAGCAAGCTTTGGAGGTGCCATGCAAGCACATGTTCTATGCGAGGTGGATCCCTGCATGGCTTCGTATTAAGAGCACGTGCCCCATCTGTCGCGTGGCGGCGTTGATGGACAGGAAGCGTGCGAGGGTTCGGCGTGACGATGAGGAAGAGTTGTTGGGCTGGGCCCGGATTCGGGCACGGCACGCAAATGGGGTCCGTGGGCTTATTCTTGGACTGGGCCTATCAGGTGAGCCCAAAGAAGAAGATGAAGAGAAGCAAGTCCTCTTGCAGGGCGTGGATCGTCGTGGACGGTCCGGACGAAGGTCCGGTTTTTCGATCGTTTGGAGATGACAGTGTCAGTGGTCTGTGATGTGAATGGATTTCGATCCTTTCGATCGTTTTTGTTGTGGGCCATGATGATCAAAAAAGCCCAAACCATCTCTTTGTGTTTTTAACGCGCACAACTGTTCCATCAAGCCCGTTCATCTCCATCCGATTGCATCATCTCCCGTCTCTTGTTCAACGTGTATGGTTCTTCAGTACCTCCAACACTGGAAGAACATATGAGTGCTTGCATCACTTTGTGGAAATAGATGTCAACTCTACGGACTTTATTCAATGAGGACAAAGTCTGACTCGATAGCTCGATTCCACTATACTGATACACATTTCCATAAGCACTCTTATTATTAGTAAGACTTGTTAATGTATGTCTGTCGGGATTGTGTAACCCTGTCCAAGTCTTTGTACAAAAAAATAAAAATTAATTAACCATCATTTTTATTGAGTGTTGCTAGAGGGACTAGAACATTCAAAATAATTTGACATGGTACAATCACCCATTTTCATTAGTAACGTGTTTAGCAGTAGTGCTTTTAGTAAATAAAAATAGTAGCTTTCATTCACGTAAGGGTCATCATTTGGTCCGAGGCTTGAAACCCCAACCCGTTTTCAGGTTGGGACGGGTCTATGCTTGGCCCACGGGCCAGCCCGAACTGAATCTTTTCGGACAGGCCTGCCCACAGGCCCGGCCTGTGGGGAGAGGGGGTGGGCAATACAATTAAGGGTATATATGTAATTTTGGTTGAATTATGGTTAAATCTATGCAAATTATTGATATGTAGGTGCTAACCTAGTTAGTTAGGATAACCAAGACCTGCGGGCTTGGGCCCTGTTTCAATGGCCCGGTCTGATCCGCTGTGGATGCTTAATATCACGTCATGTAATACAATTTTTCTGTTTTATATATTTTTTTCTTTATTTAAGTTTTTCTTTTCCTTGTCTTTCTTTGAATGTCAAAGTGATGATAATGGTAAACATTTAACTAACAATGAAGTGATTATGAATATGAAATGATACAAGATTTGCCGTGGATGCTTAATATCACGTCATGTAATACAATTTTTCTGTTTTATATTTTTTTTTCTTTATTTAAGTTTTTCTTTTCCTTGTCTTTTTTTGAATGTCAAAGTGATGATAATGGTAAACATTTAACTAACAATGAAGTGATTATGAATATGAAATGATACAAGATTTGCCGTGTATATTCCGTGCATATGCAATACTGGAAAAAAATACCACTTCTGATTTGTTTCTGAATACTGATGGAATCAAGCATTCCCCAAATCCACGGATATTTTTAGGTTAGAGACATATATCTACACATGCTGTGCAAGTATTAATTAAGATAGTGAAGTTACCATCATTCGAGTCCTCGATCAGGTGGAATGACTTCACATAAATTCATTTCTTCACGAGTGACTCATGAATATGTAGACTACGGGTCGTTTGATTCAATGAAAAATATGCACTTATTTAACTTAACACTTAAAATATGTACTTAGTTTTATTTGGGTGTTTATTTTAAGTGCATATTATAATAATTACTTATTAACAAATAAATATTTTTTAATAGATACATAATTTGTCGCTTATTTAAAAAGTATTTTACTTATAGTTGGAAGACCATTTTGTTCACAATCTTTCCATTTTATAAAAAGTGGTAAACCAAATACCAAAAAAAAAAAATAATAATAATAAAATGGACATACATACCATTTTATAGGCACTACAAATAAGAATTTATTTTTCTTGAAACCCACATTTTATAAATATTTATTCACACTTTATTTACATTTTATCCAAACAACAAAACTTTATTATTATGTTTTTCAATAAAAATAATTTAAAACACAACCAAACACAAATTCATTTTATTTTTATTTATACTCACTAATTTTAAAATAATTATATATCCAAGAATAAGCCATATTTTATATCTAAACAAGGGCTAAGAGATTTGAGGAATGAGATCTCTTTCAAAAGTGCAAGCTCTTTGTAGATTGTTAGATCAAGAGAGATTTGTCCATCCTCAGTAAACAGTGTCTTTTTTTATGTACATCTTTTTGTGGGGTGGATGTCGAGATGGTGATGCATCTCTTTATAGAGTGTTATGATTGGAGAAGTATGAACCCATTTTGGAAGGGTGTTTGAATTCCACGGTGAGTTTTGAAAGCCTTCTCCAAATATATGAAAAGCGTGCAAAATACCTCACAACCCGGAAATAAAGAGTTCAAAGATTGGGAAGAAAAATCCCATTTTGGAAGGACATGAGGTTCCATGGTGAATTCAAAAGCCCTCACCAAATGAAGTGTGTGCGCAAAGTTTTTACTAGCACAGATATAGGAGTTCAAAACCAAAAAAAAACATCACATGAATGATATGCTAACCCAAATTTTAAAATCAAAACCAAGCCGATAATAACTTGCTCATCAATCAGACCTTGGTAAAAATTTAATAATTGCGAAACTTATACATTGTTTAATTTGTAATGGTACACTTTAAGAAAATAAAAGGTGCTGTATAGATTTTATTGGGGGTTATTTGGAATTTTCCCTTGTAAATATTGTGGTGATATAGTTATGGTCGCTCGTAATTATTACAGGTTATGCTCACGGGCAAGAATATATCAACAACCCAATTTAATTCTTTTCACTATCGAAAAATTATCAAAATGCTATTATTTATTTTATTTTTTTGTCACCTTTTTTCACTACTCAGTTTGACAATTTTCAGTCGAAGTTTTTTTTATTGTGACACAGATGTCCGTCGATCTTTTCGAATAAGTGTTGACAGAGGCCCAGTCGAAGTATGTTTCACTAGGACGACAGAAATCTGTCGATCTATCTGAACAAATGTCGACATGGATGTGTCGAACCTTTCAATACAACTTTCTTCTAAGAATCAATCACATACAATCATTTAAGTCCTTACGAAAAATAAAAATGCCATTTAAGTCATTTAAGTCTTTGAAAATCTTTCACATATATATTTATTTAAGTATAATTAAGAAACAAAAATATCAAATAAAGAGTTATTTGAACCAAATAAACAGTAAACATTTCATATAGACAAGAAATATTATTTTCTTTTCTAAACAAGTGGAATCTCATGTTGAAAGTATATGAAATGTTTCTTGATACTCCACTTGTGTATATGGAATGTTTAAAATTTATTTTATTTATATGACTATTTGTTTTTTCCATTTTTACACATTGTATTTAAATGACAAAATAGGTGAATGATTTCTATAAGAACTTAAATGACTTAAATAAAAATTTTATTTTTTGTAAGTACTTAAATGACTGTATAAGTAATATATTTTTAGAAGATAGATATTTTTTTAAAGGGATCGACACGACCATGTCGATATTTATTCATACAGATCGACGGACCTCTGTCGTCCTTATGAAACAGATTTTGATTGGGTCCTTGTCGACACTTGTTTAGACAGTTTGATGGACCTCTATCGTCCTATTTAAGACGATTTCGATTGAGCGCTGTCGAATTTGGTAGTGAAAAATGAAGAAAAAAAATAATAAAAAATAATTATATTTTAATAATTTTGAGTAGTAGGATAGATTGGATAATGGGAATGAATAGCTTTGCCCTGTGCTCACGCCAGACTTTGTACAAATTGACGGGAGAATTGGAACCAGTCAAAGTCAAGTCTTGACCCAAGAGTGGATGTCGTTGTCTCTACTCTCTCGCTCTGTCGGATGTCATTAATGATCTAAAATTGATGTGGGCGTTATTAATTTTCAGTCAGTTAACACGTACCACAAAAAAAAATTGATGACTTATTATGATTGTTAGATGTTACCAAATTAATTAAATTTTTAATCATTATACAGGGAGACTTTTCTCCACAAATCAATTGAATATTGATAAAATTCACTGAATCTATCCAACCCAGACTTGTATAACCACGGACCTGTGCATATTGGACGTTGTGTATAAAGAGCATAAAGTCTCTGTTTTTCATCTTTAACCCCGATTCGATCAATTCAAGTCTCGTGCATATACCTCGTTATTATTATATATTTACATTAATTTTATATTATCTTGTTAAATATTTTTAGAATTTTTAATAAATACATCAATGTAATTCATTTGAGTATATACTTTATTATTTATGAAAACATATATCTTATTAAATAAGATATATTATTTTAAAAATCAAAATATCTGTACATTGCAATTATGGTATAAAAAAAAAACTCAATGTAATATTATGGTTACAAATGTGCGTCATCAAATTATAAAAAGTATAAAAAATATATTAATGACAAATCCAACTGCTGTCACCTAACGCAAAATTTTCCAAGTGCCATTTGACTAAGCGTAGGAGGACACCACGTCTGAGTAAACAGAGGTGCTTTGAAGAAGTGTTGTTTTAATGTGTTAGAGAAATTGAAAAAAATACACATAAAAACACACAGATTGATATATTGTCAAAGCATAAGCTATTTTTCGTGTTTGTTTTGGAGATAGCGTTGAGACTTTTACCTGCGAAATATGATTTCATAGGGAATAGTTTAACCTTTCTCTACGAAATTAAATTTCGTTGCGAAAGGTAGAACTTTTCACTGTGAAGTAAAAGATATGATTTTTTAGCTACGATAGTGTATTTCGTAGCTAAAAAATTGACTTTTAGCTGCAAGAGTCATCTTCGTAGTAAAAGACTTGACTTTTAGCTGCGAAATGTTGACTTTTGGCTACGAAATTGAATTTTGCTACAAAAGGTTGAGGGATTTTCGATAGATTTAATATGTTACCATATGATCTACACTACATCACTATCAGACTGAGATTTTTTTGGCTACAAATACTTTCTATAATTTGGTTCTAGACATAAATAATAAAATTGAAATATTATTTATTATACTGGACAAAGAGTGAGGTCCTTTTCATATATATTTTTCTATTTATTAATATATGTATAAATAGAACAAATAGATAAAAATTAGTATATTCAATATAGATATATACTTTATTTTCTACACTAGTCCATCATCGAATTAGATGATTTATTATATTAATTGTGTTTATCATAATTAAATATTCCGAAGGACATTTGAATTTGTATCATGCATGTGGTTGATGAACTCTTTTCCAGAGGACATTATATAATTGATTGAGGTTCGTCGATATCAAATTTGAGTATATTCATTTTGACATTGTATACAATTTACTTGTTATTATCTTTATTGAGTTCAATGTCAATATAGATTTTTAGTTATCGCTTATATATATAATGTGTATATATTAGGAGCAAGCACAAACAATATCTAGCACAAATTTATAAAATGCCAAATCCAAAGCCCAAACCAAATAAATACTTAACCCATTTGTACTTCTATAATTAGGGGAATGTACAGAGAATCAAAACAAACACATGTTATAGAGAATCTAAACAAACCTATGTTTGTTTTGCGAATAAAAAGATGAATAAGGGAAAAATAAACATTTTATATTAAATTACCTTTCAACAATCGATGTTTATTTTGAACCAAATAAATACTGATCGCTGAACCAATCGGTATTTTGTTAAGAAGCTTATATTAAATTACCTTTCAGAGGACGAGGTGTATTCCAAGGGACTAGGGTTCATGACAATTCATGTAATTTTATTCTATAAAATGCATTCTTCTGATTTGCAAATGGAAGTCATGATCCAGACTTTTCATTAAAATCTTAATTGCACTATCACAATAATGTCAACAACATACCTTAGAAGAAAAAATTCATATGCAACTATTAGTTGACAAACAAACATCACTAATTTATTATAAAATGATTATACAAAGCCATACAACTTTAATAATACAAGAAAATCATGTTTCGATGTTTTCATAATTGATTATGTGGGGGGGGGGGGTCCATTGATTGTAGGGTGACAGAGGTATCGTATTATAGCATATGCTCACGTTAATAAAGTACATGCGTCTATATAATTTTTTTACATTTTCTATAAATGCATATACACAATTCATTTTTTTATAAAAACATGTACTTCATTAGATGAAGTATACAATTTTTAAAAAATTTAAAACACATGTAAATTAAAATGATGACTGAAAATAAATATACAAAGACAACATAAATGAAATATCTATTACGAGTACTCTATAAGAAGGTCAGAGTATCAAAATGGGGGAGTACCAATTTAAAAAAATAAATTAAAATATAAATGTAAAATATAAAAATATAAAAAGTAAAAGTAAATCATTTGCCCCCTCATCTAAAATAAAAGGGAGCCATGGAGTATTCTTCTCTGCATTATATTAGCATTTCATTTTTCATCATTATATGGGTGCATGAAATTTTTTAGCATTGTGAATTATTTTTTTTGTTTTTAGTGTTCAAGGCCAACGTAGATATTCCAGCTAATACCTTGTGGAAGATTATTTGTTGTGAAGGTTCTCTGTTGTGAATGTGCAGGAGAAAAAGTACAATGTACATCACAATTTCTCTTGGTTATTTAAAGTAGGAAAGTCCATGATGTCTGGGAAGTATTATGCTATTATTTAGTATGAAAGTTCATAAGTTTCTTGTGAGAAATGTCATTTTTCATGGAGCACATATTTTTATTGAAATAGATGGTTGGATTATTGTGAATGAGAAATTATCACTAGTTGTTTGTTTATTTGAATTAGCTGTTTTAGTGAATTTATAATGTTTGATAGACGCATAGTTTTTCATTGAAGAAGCCTACGTTCTCTTTTGTCAAAATGAATAGATTGTGCATTACTGGTATTCAACTTTGTTCATGTTTTGCTATTATTATCATTGAAATACCAACTTGGTTGATTTTAATGCCTGACTAACCCGGTAAAGTACTACTGAATAAATCTTCCTATTCAGTCTGGCAGTGGTCTTGATTTTTTATGGGTCCTGTTTTTTATTTTTCTCCTTTTTTTAATATAATGTAGGGAGAGGGAGAGGTAAAGTGACACTTTTTCCCTTATCCATGCACATGTAAAATAAAGTTTATTTCAATCTTAGAATGTTGTGGAATACATAGAATAAATGGTTTATTAACTTATCAAGGCACCTAGTAATCTGTTCTCTCCCTTCCATTTTGTAGGAAAAGGTTCCTCGTGGCTGACTTCAGCTCAGAGTAGGTATTATACACCAAGTGACCATGTTTTCATTCATCTGCATGCCATTGTGGCTCGCTGTCTGCCTTCTGGTGAATGCATGCATTCAGATGCAACATTGTGCACTACTCTGACTAATGCACTCTAATCCTCAGTTAGTGAAGAAGATTTAATGTGATGCCAGTTAATGGTATATGTTATGGATTTATGCATTTATTTAATTTTGTGCACTCAATGTTGTTAACGTGCTTGTTGTAGACCATTTAATTAAGTGCTTATGCCAATGGAATCCTCACAAGTTAGATAATCCTTTGTGTCATTTTGAGTATTGGACATCTATAGGATATGCATTTATTTAATTATCCGCACTCAATGTTGTGCACCTGTTTGTTGTAGGCCATGAAAGAAGCATTTATATCAATGGTATGCAAAGTTGTCAGATATCCTTTTTTTTGTATCATATTGAGCACCGTACATTTATAGGAATGCCCTTCATATAAATTAATATTATGGTGAAGGAGCTTTACTACCATATTTGAAATTACGTAAACAAATAATGATTTGTGCATAAGATCACTATTAGTGGATTCATCCAAACAGGGGGTGTAATGGTCACCTTTGAATCAGTCAGGAGATCAACACACTTGAACTCGATGGTGTGCCAAACATGTAGCTTTTGTCTGCAGGATAGGGATTGGACTGCACTAGGACTAGATTGGACTAGTATCTAGACTGAATTTGATTGGCATGTATTGAACTGGGAATTGGATTGGGACTAGATTGCCTGGGTCTGGGAATACATTGGACTGGGAATTGAACTGGACTAGTAGTGGGACTGAACTGCACTAGGACTGGATTGAATTGCACTAGGACTCGATTAGACTATATGTTTGGTATCCTGGCTGAACTTAACTGTAATGCATTGGACTGGACTAGATTGATACTGGGAATGCATTGAATTGCACTGCACTAGGACTGGATTGGACTGATATCTATATTGAACTTGACTGGAATGCATTCGATTGGGACTAGATTGGACTGGGTCTAGGAATTCGTTGAACTGGGAACTGAACTAGACTGGTAAGTTGTCTAGGAATGCATTGGACTGGGAACTGAACTGGACTGGTAAAGGGTACTTGACTGCACTGGGACTGGATTGAACTGCAATCTGGACTAAGCCTGGCAGTGAACTGGACTTGGATTTAGATTGATATGGATTTGGAGTGAACTGAACTGGCTTGGGGACTGCAATTGAACTGAACTGGACTGGGATTCAATCAATCTGTTCAAACACATGTTCAAACACTAGATTAGCCATATGATAAAGGAATTCACACACTAATCTATTATCATTAATTAATATAGTTATAAAGGATTCAATCAACCTCAGTCCCCAACCTCAGATGCCTGCAGTTCCCCAGCAGCCTAGATTAGAAGCAGTCTTCTAGAGATCCTCCCTTGTCCCTATCAAATCCATGAGATGTCTTCTTTTGTTGTATTTTCTTTTGATTTATATTATAACGTTTTGAAATGAATACAATTAGTTTTAATTAAAACTTGGATGATTTTATTATAATTATTATAATTAGATTTTTATTTAATTCAGGTTATATACTTTTAGCTAAAAATTAATGTTTTGGAAAATATGATATTTTCCTGCGAAATATTTCGCAAGGGAAGGTTTTTTTGTTTTTTTATTCACTTGATATACTTTTAGGTGCGAAATATTTTTGTAGCAAAAAGTCTCTTTTGCTGCTATAACATTTTTTTCGTAGCTAAACAGTTTCTTTGCTACGAATAATATTTCGTAGCTAAAGGTATCTTTTTGCTACGAATAGTATTTCATAGCTAAAAGATTCCTGATTTTGCTACGAAGTAAATTCATAGCAAATAACACCTTTTGCTAAGTAAATACATTTTGCTACGAAATATTATTCGTAGCAAAAGAGTGTATTTTGCTACGAAAAAGATATTCTGATAACGAGACTTTTGCAATGATCATCGTAATGAACTCATTTCGTCAAGAAAGGTTTTTAGCTACGAAACTTGGGTTTTTGGTACGAAATATTTCGCAGCTAATGCTTGAATTTCTTGTAGTGAGTCTCCACCAACGGAAAGTCAGCCGGAATGCTATTCCAAATGGACACTAATCCTGATATTCAGCATAAAAAAAATTAAACGGAGATAAACATAGTTTCGTTATATTCTGTTAGTGGAACAATAAAATTTTTAAACGGACCCAAGTATAAAAATAAAAATGATATTAAAAACAATACTATATTGTAAAAAATTTCGCATGGACTGTGTCCGGATGCTGTAACACTTTTGTCACCAATGCGTACTTGATTATGTAAATAGCTTCGTTGGATTACGTTTTACTTATGATAAACACATGCATCAATAATTAAGAGTGCTGATGTTTCCATCTCAAATCACCCACACCCACACCTGGTAGCAAAACAGAACTTTCCTTTCTTCTGTGACAAGTCCCATAAATATACTGAATAAAAAAAAATCACCTGCACCAACTTTATTTGTTTAATGGGGTTTTCCTTATTTCATTCGACTACAGCATATGTAGATAACAGAATCGAAAGCCCAGAGACATAAAACAAAAACTGAAACGATACAAAATGAATACACCGATACAACTAAAATTAATGCAATTTGTTTTCATATTCTCAAAGTAGGAATGCTCAGCGCCCTCCCTCTATAGATAACACAGCACGCTTTTCCAAACTATAAAAGCCAGTGCTATCAACAACACAATTGTTTGAAGATTGTCCAAGTAGGCTCTCCATCTCTTCCGGATTATTTGGAACCCAGGGGTGTATCTCAAACATTGCCAATCCTTCCAGCTCCATTGCAACCTCCTTCATTGTGGGCCTATATTCTCCTATGATGCTCAGGCATCGTGTTGTGAGCTTACAAACTTCGGTGATCAAATCCATCCTTCCTTCTTTCACTATATGAGGATCTAATAAATCCGTAATTCGGCTTTCTTTCATGGAGGTCACAAAAATATTAGCTAAACTTCTATCCTTCACATTTCTTTCGATAGAAGAAACTGCCTTCCTCCTAGTCAGGAGTTCTGCGAGAACAACCCCAAAGCTATAAACGTCGCTTTTGTCTGTCAATTGTCCTGTTTGCAAGCATTCTGGGTCCAAATAACCCCATGTACCTTGCATAAACGTAGCGAATTGGTCTTTGTCAATGGGAGTCAGCTTAGAAGCACCAAAGTCAGACACTTTAGCCATGTGATTTTCATCTAAAAGGATATTAGCGGACTTGATATCTCCATGGAGGATGGGAGGGGAAGCCGCCGAGTGCAAATAGGCAATTGCGGATGCAGTTTCTGTGGCGAACTTCAATAGATCTTTAAAGCGCAGTTGTCTTCCACCATGTATAAGATGGAAAAGTGTCCCATTGCTGATATATTCATAGACCAACATGGGAACTTCAACCTCTACGCAACAACCCAAAAGCTTAACTACATTCCTATGGTTGATTTGAGAAAGAATAATCATCTCATTTGCAAATTGTATGTTTTGCATCTCATTTACTACCATCGACTTCTTTACAGCCACTACTTGATTATTTGGTAAAACTCCTCTAAAAACCGTACCTTGTCCTCCTTGGCCAAGGATGTTCCTTTGGTCGAATTTGTTGGTAGCAATCTCTAGATCTTCTTTACTGAACATTTTGAAAGCAATATTGGGATTTGAAGAAAGTATTTGCCGAAGATGCAACCCACCATTTTGTTGGAAGAATTGTTCTTTGAGATTGTTCAACTTTCTTGTTTGAAGTCCCAAATAAATCCAAGAACCTATGAGAATCAAGATAATAGGGACACCAACTCCTGCAAGTCCAATGATGATGTAGGACAGATTTAGAATAACATATGCAGAAGTGAAAGATTAGATGTTCATAAGAAACATAAGAAAGGTTCGATCAATTTAGGCCAGAAATTGGGGTCCCCTGTTTTGGGGTCCCCTGTTTTGATAAACAGTGATAGTGTATTGTATTTGTGTATCCACATCAGATGGCCATGAAGTTATATTTTCACAGATAGAGTGGAGCTATTGATCCACTTGTGCATATTAAATTAAGTGGTGTTGATGAACAACTGTTATCGCTTGGATACATGGATGGGAAACATCCTGTTAATGACATTCTGAAACATGTGACCTTTTCACAATCTTGCTGCTGGACTTCAAGAATGGAAAGTTTCACGTGTACAGGAAGAAAACAGGGCAGCAGATTTACTTGCTGCGCATCAGTCACCAATGAATCTCACCCTATGTGGCCCGTCACATTTTTGTTAGGAGTTTAAAACAAATCCTCTATGGGGATAGAGAGGGAATGGTTCAATCAAGGGGTCCACTGAATCCGGACAGAGAAGGAAAGAGTGTTCTGTGGCCTTGGCTTCTTTTTGTTTCTTTTTGTGACTTGTACATCCTCATACATTTTGAGAGCATATAGTAATACAATCAGCTAATCATTCACCTAGAAAAAAAGTGTTGTTGTTAGAGCCAGTGACTAAGCCTTTAATTTTATGGTGTATACATAATTGGAGGACCCATATATATGATTTTAGGAGTATTTACAAGGTGAATTAAATTCTCCATATGCGTGTTGCTGTATTATATGACTTTTTTTTTTTGAATATGCACACAGGTATGAGTATATTTATAATATGACCTATAAAATAGCCAGACAATTAGAATTCCCCATATATGTGCTTTATGCAATTTTTTACGCAGGCCACAAGGATAAAGCTAAACTCTTAAATATAAAAGAAAGGAAAATTACCAAGAGCCACTGGAACTACAGGAAATGAGCTTTTGCATTCATAGAACCTGGGATCATCGCTATGCTTTCCTTTTGGACACCGGCAAGTGTAATTTCCTGGTGTGTTTTTGCAAATCCCTTTGCAAGGGTACATAGCTCTATCCATGCTGCACTCATCAATATCTGAAGAACCAATAACAAGTCCATGGACATAGAGCCACATTGAAAGATGTTAATATGCAAATATAGATGAAAAACATGCATTAGTCTGTCTATCTGTTTGAGAGAGTGAGAAAGAGTCAGAGAGAGAGAGAGAGAGAGAGAGAGAGAGAGAGAGAGAGAGAAAGATCATACCTTGACATCCTCCTCCTAGATACGGGTTTCCCTGATAACCTGCGCTGCAGTTGCAACGATAACCAGCGCCATTGGTTGAGTTGTAGCAGAAACTGTTTAAGCTTACACAAGCATAATCATATGCATTTTTAGCTTCTTCACATGTCTGGTTATCAATCACCCAATCTAGCACCAGTGGAGCGATGTGGTTATATTTTCCATAGAAGTCGCTGGAGAGATCAGAAAGGCCATTGAAAGTGAACCACTTCTGATCAGCAAGGAAGGCGTAACTGCATGGATTGAAATCAAGGACTCTTGTGTGGTTCTTGAAGCTTTTAATTTGGAAGTTGATGTACTTGACCCCCTGCGGGATGGATGTCTGGCAGCATCCGATTCCATTGCATGAGCCATTGGTGATCATGCTGGAGTTGTTACACACGGAGACACACCCGGTCTGGAAACCTGAAAAATTGAAGTCCCCAAGGTAGGCATAGGTGTCACAGCCCAGCACTGTAAACTTGTTCTGGGTGTCGGAGAATGTGTAGGGTAAACGACTCCCAAAAGACATAAAAGGCCAAAACCAAGTGTGATTGTCGCCATAGCAGTCATAACCCAGTAATTGAGTGACTGTCATCTCACCCGTTACCAGAGATATATCTGTTATGTTGATGTTGCCGTAAGAGATGAATGGAACCCACCCTTCATCAGTACTGTTGCAACCGATGCGAAAGCCTTCCCTGTAACAATTCTCTCCGATGCCAAATGGGTAAGGGATGTTGGTAAGGTTGCCACATGTATCTGGACAACCGGGCTTTGCTTGGGAGGCCGCTGAAGAAGTTGGGCATAGGAACTGATGAAGCAACAACACTACCAAGATCATCATCCTAATTATAATAGAGTTTTTGTGTATGCTTTTGGGTGTGAATAGATATTGATATGCAGAGCCCCTTTTAAATTAACCATTCTGGTTGGATGTAGGAGATGAGACTTTGTCCACCACATGATTCGTCTTTGTTTTTCACAATTTCACTTCGTCAAGGGGTCACTTTTTCTCTATCCTCACACCCATCCTTTTCACTCTTCTAGATGAATGAGACCTTCTTAATAAATAAAATGTTTTCAATTTTTGAAAATAGTATTTTTTTTTACTAAAATAACATGACGTACGTCGTGGACTGCATGATAAAACCAACGCAATATCAATCGTTCTAACTATTAATAAATCCAAATAATTAAGAAATCTATACGTCTTTTAAATAAAAATTACAGTGTAACCATAATTATCATATAAACCATCATAAGTTTATCAATTTATTAATTAAAATATCTACCAATTAGATTGTTATTCACATGTAGCATGTTGTTGATTGTTCAATGTATAAGTGTACAAATGTTGATTGTTTTGTGGGAACTTAACACAGAAGAGAGAATATATACATATTTGTTAAATCTTATAAACCAGATATCATAGTTTTTATCTTAAAATAAACAGTTATAAACATGTTTGATTAAACTTATTAAAATTTATTTAAGCTAAAAGCAATTTAGATAAAATTATAAAAATAAAGAAACATATACCTTGTTAAAATGTGAGTGCTAACATGATTGCATGCTAGGATGAGATGTAGTATATCATTATACTATTATTAAAGAGGATTATAAGATTGTTAAAAATTTGGACATGGAACAATCCTAAACTCCTAACAGATAAAAAATAATAATTGTCACGTAAATCATGCATCATAAGTTCAACTAATTAATTTTTAAATCTAATCTATAACATTTAGATTGGTTATACCATGTGGTTGACGGGGCTAGCTTCTAGGCGAGACCTTAACTTTGATAATTGATCTGCCGTCTCCAAATCTTTCAGGAAAGTTGAGAGATAACGTGTAACATCAATAGCTGAGATAATAAACACGTATCCGCGTGAATGTTTAAAAACTCGAAAAAAAATGTGTGACAATATGTAAGTAGCTGATCTGACTTAGTCACTGAGTTGACTGATTTCATCAAGAAAAATATATTTTAGTAGATTAATATTATTTAAAATTATAAAATATAAAATAATAAGAGAATATAACGATGAATAAAAAAAAATAAGATCGAGAATAATATTTTCCACCCATGATGGATATATAAGTTATCAAATATAATATTATCAAATTAAAATATACATGTCACAATGTCAAATGAACATCAATATATACTTTCTTTTCATATTAATTCAAGACAAACTAAATAAAATCACAGTCATATCCAACTTTAAAAACATAGGGCAAAATATTATAATCAATAAAACTGCTTAATTGGTAACGCAGCATGAAAACGATAAAAAGATTCAACAAGCGTTGAGATCTCATAAGCTCCTTGAATCCACAATGATGAAAAATCTAAAGGGAGATATTTTATTAATTGATCAAAAGTTGTTTTTTACAAAATATGGTGGCACTCATTATATAGGCCACAAACATCAAATAAATATTCATAATGTTAATTATGACTATACTAAAAATAGTAAAGACACAATTACAATGATAATTATTAAAATCTAATAAAATAAAACATAAGATCCTAAAAATCCTAAAATCCTAAATAAAATCTCATAAAAATTTATTTTGATAACAGATTTGAAATCAAATATTCTGCAATGATTTCTTTCTAAATCAGTCCTACATTAGTCTCCTCTTCTTAAAAAAAATTCATCCTCGAATTTAAGAAGAAAAGATCTTAGATGATCAGGAGGATGATATTTGATGTAATCAAATACACCAATAAGAGAGATTAAAACATTTTCTTCTATCTTATTTGATGCATCGTTGTATTTCACCTTTGGCAAGAGAAGAGACGTTTTCTTGACTTCAAATTCCTTTTCAATCAAATCGACCACTGTGGTAGTCGCAATGTTGTTGTCGACGATGACATCAAAAACTTTCATGTTGATGTGGCATGTAGTCTGCAACACGAGCATTTGCAGGGGCTTTTCTAAATCTAGAGTCACTACTAAGGAATAAGAAAATGACTTCTCTTGTTCTCCTCCAATAATCTTTTCAGATTCAACAGAGAGAACAACATCCTCCACTTCTTTATTTGCCATGTCCTCATCAAATTCTGATTCAACTAGAGGTTGATCATGGGGGTCGGTCACTAGATTCTCCTGATTTTCTTCGATATTCTTCATCGATCCATCAATCATATCTTGACTTGATGCAACATCTAGCAGGTTGATCATGGAAGAGTCTTTGGACATCATGTGCACCCTTGATCTCTCCAATTGTGATTCTACTCTTACGACCGCCGAGATTGCTTCCGTCAAGCAGTAAATCTCTTGTGAAGCAATACGGTCTCGCACTAATGGCCTCAACCCACTAAGATAATGGGCCACTCGTCGCCATTTAGCCTCTGCAAGGATATATCAGCCCGAAAATTTTAAAAATTCAGCAGTATAGTCGAATACAGAACGATTACCTTGACGACAATTATAGTACAACTGGAGAAAATATTGTTCATAATTTAGAGGAAGGAAGCAATCCATGAGAAGTTATCTCATCCTCCTCCATGTTCGAATAGATGCTCTTCATTGTCGTTGTCTAGTCCTTTGAAGGTGGTCCCACCAATTAGCGGCACTACTTGTGAGTCGAAGCGCCACCAATCTGATCATCTCCTTTTCACGCACCTCCATTATCTCAAAGAATTTATCAATCTCTAAGATCCAATTAAGAAACTTATCGATTGACAAATTACTGTTGAAATATGAGATGTCCACCTTTGAAAAATAGTTGTTGTAATATGTGTGCCACCTTCTCGGCTGATAGTCGTACAGTTCACCGCTTTCATCATCCAAGTCATCCTTATAATCGGGTAGATATTGAGAATTTTGTCGAATATCATTATAAGCAACAGGTTGGCCTCGGGCGAATCCCTCGGCGCGCATCTTGTCACACCCAGGTCGTCTGTTGTCGGTGTTGAGGTTTACGCCAACCTTCACCACACGAAGAGTCTGCCGCGTTTATTGACAAAACTCCTCCCGAAGTGGCTGTTGGTTCTCCCGCAACGGCCGAAATAGCTCCTGCACCCCACGATCACCGTCAATGAGATGGTTGTTTCCCGCACGGCTATGTGTCATCGAAGCCAGGCGAATCCTCGCTCTGATACCACCTAACGCAGCGTGAAAACGATAAAAGATCCAACAAGCGTTGAGATCTCATAAACTCCTTGAATCCACAAGGAATCCTTGAATCCATAAGGATGAAAAACTCAAAGGGAGATATTTTATTAATTGATCAAAAGTTGTTTTTTACAAAATATGGTGGCACTCATTATATAGGCCACAAACATTAAATAAATATTCATAATGTGAATTATGACTCTACTAAAAATAGTAAAGACACAATTACAATGACAATTATTAAAATCTAATAAAATAAAACATAAGATCCTAAAAATTCTAAATTCCTAAATAAAATCTCATAAAAAATTATTTTGATAACAGATTTGAAATCAAATATTCTGCAATGATTTCTTTCTAAATCTGTCCTACATCAATTGGAAATTGGATTATTGAGTAACGTTAATTAAGTGGATCATATAAGTTATTTTCGCCCCATCTATTCGAGTTTAATCGGCCATATATCCTGGTTAAAATCTATCGATCTACTCAATTTAATTCATTGGATTCACTAACCCCCTGTTTGGATAGCAGAATTGAGTTATTCTGGATAGATAACTATGCCAGTATAAATAACAAATCTACAAGAATAAAAGATTTTCTGTTTGATTGTATTTTTTTAATTCTCATTGGAAAACGTAAGAATAAATGTTGAGTTGTTTGTTTGATAAAGAATAAAATATAAATAAAGTGTAAAAAAGTTGATTTGACATTTGATGTATAAGAGATGTTATAGGTGATTTGATGTGATGAGGTGTAAAAAGTTAATTTGACATGTGGGCCCATGGGAATAGATAAGGTGAGTATAGCTTATCCTAGGGGTTGCTTAGAATTGTTATACTCTCTTATACTCGTTTAAACTGGCTTAGTAATACCAAGTTATACCCTTCAAACAAACAACTGTTTTTCTTATCCATTCCTATAACACCCTTATACCGCCCTTATACTCCCTTATTCCGTTACACAAACAGGGGGTAAGTGTACGTTTGTTTTGAGATAAAACTTCATGCGATGATTTTCTGTAAAAATATTTACATAACTCGTGTTAATTTGAGAACATCGAAAAAGTACAATTAAAGGAAAATCATTTTTATAACTGACTTTAAATATGGAAAAGGGCAACAGAATTATAAAGCAGTAAGCTGTTTTCTGTTAACATCTAATTCAAAAGAATTTATTAGATATAACTAAAAGTTATGAAATCTCTTTAAATTTTATCTTTAATTTAAATGTTAATTTGAAATTATTTAAAAAATAATCATTTGTCCTTATCATATGGGGATCTTTCAGGAAATTAAATTGTAATAGTAAAATTGATGAATTATGATTGTTAGATTATATGTGTTATCTCATAATGTGTGTAGTACATTACACGTGTAACTCCTAGGTACTTGTCTATATAAAGAGATTTAACCCTAAGTGGAATACAAGAATTCTCATTATCTCATTCTAACATGGTATCAGAGCCACCACCTCACAAACCCTAATTTTTTTTTTTTTTTGGAATACTTCAATCATTCATCGCCGTCATCGTCGTTGGTCGTCGCCGCGTCGCTCCTGATGCTGCACGCCGGCCCTGTCGCCGCGCGTGCCCCTACCCGCGCCCCCCCGTGCGTGCCCTTGCCGCTGCGCGCCACCCCTGCCCGCTCGTGCCCCTGCAACGCGCGCCTCTGCCCGCGAGCGCCTCCTGCCCACGAGCACCCCCTGCCCGCGCGCGCGCCCTGCAGCGCCACGCCCCTGCCCCTGCCCCGTGCGCGCTCTGCCCCTGCCCCTACCACACGCGCGCCCTGCCCCTGCCCTTGCCCCTGTCGCGCGCGCGCCCTGCCCATGCCGCTGCCGCGCGCGCCCTGCGGCACCGTGCCCTTCCCGCGCGCACCCTGCCCGAGTGCCCCCTGGCCCTGCCGCGCACGCCCATGCACGCCAGCGCTTTCACGTGGTTTGCCAGCGCGCAGATCTCGGGATTATCGGGATCCCGTCCGCGCACGCCAGCTTTTTCACGCGGTTTGCTAGCGCTCACGCGGATTCCCAGCGCGTCCCGGAATCCCACGCGACAATCTCACTGGATTTCCCGGACGCGCTCCAGAATCTCCCGGTTGCCAGCGCGTACTGATCTTGGACTTCCCGGGATCCTGTCCGGGACCCTTCCCCAGCACTCCCCTGCCATCCCGGAGACACCTCCTGTCGCCCCGCCACCACCCACCAGTGAACCCTAGCGTGCCCGAGCACTCGGATGCGTGCATCCCGGGAGCCTCGTGTCGCGTACCAGCCACAGGCCGCGCCTCCGGCCACCACCCTCAGGCGCCTCCGGCCGCCACCTCCGGCAACTCCGGCAGCCACCTCTGGCCGCCACCTCCGGCGACTCCGGCAGCCACCTCCGGCCGAACTCCGGCGACTCCGGCCGCCACCTCCGGCCGAACTCCGGCGACTTCGGCTGCCACCTCCGGCCGACCTCCGGTGACTCCGGTTGCCACCTCCGGCGACTCCGGGCACCATCTCTGACATGCCCCCGGCACCTCCTTGAGACTCCGCATCATTAAATCGGTCATACCTTCCTCTCCGGAAGTCCGATTAAGGTGTTTCAGGAGTCCATTGTGTTCAATTTTTCGTCCCCAACATCATCATCTACTCTTTAGCACAAAAAGGTAACTATTCTATGGCATCTCCTCAGTCTTCATCGTTCATCTATGAGGGCATCTTAGGGGCCACTCCTGCTATGGATCACCATAAACCGCGCAAACGCAGACCTACTAAGAAGCGTCATAGACCGAGAAGACATGGACATCGTCTTCCTCCTATTGCCGCTGTGACTGCTACTCTGCTTGACTGCATTCAGCCACAATTGGGTCAGTTTGATCAGATCAGTCAGTGCCTCGACCACGTGATTCCTATTTCTAGTTCTTATACTCCCTTTGCATTGTCTTCTACTACGGGTACTTTTGTTTATTGGATCTTTGATTCGGGTGCCTTACATCACTTGACACCAGATAATTCTGTCCTCACTGCATGCTCACCTGCACTCTCTCACCTACCATCGATTCATACTGTTAATGATTTTCCTTTGGTCATCACGCAGTGTGGATCGATTACCACCACCTCTGACCCTACTGGCCGACTTTCATTGCCATTTGTTTTGCATGCTCCTGACCTTTATATGAATCATGTGTCTATTAGTCGACTGTGTGATTCTGGATTCACTGTTACTTTTACCTCTTTTGGGTGTTTTGTGCAGGATCCACATTCAGGGCAGAGGATTGGTGTTGGTCATAGGATTGACGGACTATATTATGTGGAGTATCTTCATCTTCCTGTACCCGATCCCTCAGCTTTCTCTGGAGCTGTCACCTCTGATGCTGATTTGTGGCATAAAAGATTAGGTCATGTTTCTGAGTCTCGACTTAAAGACCTTATTCAATCTGGTGATTTAGGTCATGTTTCCTTTTCTCCTCTTTCTGTTTGTGAGGGTTGTAAATTGGCCAAACCTGTTGATACTCCATTCCATTCTAGTAATCATCAGTCCTCTAGTCCATTTGAACTTGTTCATTCTGATAGCTGGGGTCCTTCTCATATCACATCAAAGAGTGATTTTTCGTATTATATCAGTTTTATTGATGACTATTCTCGTTTTACCTGGATTTATTTATTGCGTCATCGATCTTAGGTCCCAAAAATATATGTGGTTTTTACCACTATGATTCACACTCAGTTTCAAACTCGTATAAAAATCTTTAGGTCTGATTGTGCTCGAGAATATATTTCTTCCACAATGCGTTCTCTTCTTCAATCTCATGGCACTCTTTTTCAGCAATCCTGTCCTTATACTCATGAGCAGAATGATGTTGCTGAAAGAAAACATCGCCATATTCTTGAGACCGTTCGTTCCCTCTTTCTTTTCAGTCCTCGACACATTCTGTGCTGAGACTGCTCTTCTATCTGTTCATCTTATCAATATCACTCCCACTTCAGTCCTCTGTGGTATGATTCCTCATGAGCGCCTTTACTCTTCCAAACCTGATTATAGTAGACTTCGCACTTTTGGATGTACTTGTTTTGTGCTTCTCCCTCCTCATCAACGCACCAAGTTGGCTGCTCGGTAAGTCAAGTGTGTATTATTGGGGATTAGTTTCGAACACAAGGGAGATCGCTGCTATGATCCTGTTGGAGATCATTTTTGTCTTGCTCATCACGTGTCATTTGTTGAGCATGTTCCCTATTTTTCTTCTACACCACTGCCTCCTCCCCTCCTGTGCCTTCTCTTGTTCAGGTCTCTCCTCCTTTGCCTTCTCCTGTTCAAGTCTCTCCTCCTTTGCCTTCTCCTGTTCAGGTCTCTCCTCATTTGCCTTCTCTTGTTAAGACCTCCCCTATTGAGTCTCTACCTCTTCTCAGGCCGTCTATTGTGCTTGAGTCCACTACTAGTTCTACTCTCTCTGAGCCTCATCTTGGCACTGCTACGGCCAACTTGTAACGTTTCGGTATTTTTCAGCCTTATATATTAATTTTAAATATATAATGGAAATTTTAAATTTGATTTTTTATATTTCATTTTTTAGATTTGGCGGTGGGCCCAAATGTGTCTAATTTGATTTATAATTATGATAATTATAAATTGATTTTGAAATATTTATTTTATGTTTTTTTTGTAGATCTTTATAGTGTCAAGATACTTTGGTTGAAATTTGGTGAGATTCGGAGTCCAGGAAATTATGTTTTTAGGATTTTGTGTTAAGTTATTGGACCCAGGGATCTAGTTGTAAATCGGACAGGGATCTATTTGTAAATCGGATAGGGACCTCATTGTAAACTGGAAACACTTCAGGGGTCGTTTTGTAATTTTGGTAAACCCTTTTAAATAACATGTTTGTGGGTTAGGGTTTTCATCCAAATTTCAGAAGGTGTGAAAGGTGGTGATGACCTAACTCTAGATGAAGATGGTGGGTGGTGTAACCGGATCTAAGGTGAGATATTATTTCCTATTGATTTTGTTAGTTTTAATTTATTTTTGTTAGGACATGATTACGTCAAGTAATTGTTTGGGAAATAAGTTTGATGGATTAGGGTTAGGGTTTGATTGATTTAATTTGATGATTTTTTAGTTGATTTTAATGGATCTCAAAGGAATTCTTAAGATTAAATTAGATTTTTTAGTTTTGGGGATTTAATGGCTATTTTCGGGTTGATTTTATGCTTGAATGTAAATCGAGTTTTTGACAATGATATAGTCGTTTTTGGAAAAAATGTATTTGACCAACAGAAATAGGTTTTGAAAAGATCTTTCCAACGAATCATGAATCGTCCAATTCGGAGTTACGGGTAGAAAGTTATGATTTTTGAAATATTTCTGTGCTCTTTCTTAGCATTCAAATTTTTAGTTTGATGAATAAGTTTGATGAATTTTAGAGATTTAAAGGATCCCAAATTAATTTTTTTATGAAGTATAAGTTGATTTGTGAGTTTTGATGATTTTATTGATCTGGGTGACTCAACTTGGATCTTAAATCGATAATTTAGTTTAGTGGGATCAATGAATATTAATCGGATATTACTGTTATTGGGATATAAATTGATTGGATTGAGTTATTTCGATCATTGAAATTATAGTTAAGCCTTATTAGATTTGTCTAAATATTATTCGAGGATTGACCGATTATATGAGTCTTATGGAATAAATGGATATTGATTATTGAGGGTATATGAATATTTTAATATTTATTCAAAGTTGAGATTTTCATTAGGACTTTGAAGTGAGTTGTTCATTGTATGTCTATAAGATATGGGCTTTTTGGATTGTTGGGCGTAGTGTTGTTGTAAGTTGGTTATCAGTTGTTTGGGTCATGATTTAATTGCTTCTGAATTATTATTTCATAATTATTATGTTAGGTTATCAATGTACGAGTGTGTAGCGTTCATGCACATGTATCGATTTGTATTGCGTAGACTGGAGGTGAGTGGATGTCTCTATATTATTTAAAAATCATAATATATGTATACATTTCGACATCATGTTATTTTTACGATTATGAAATCTATCTTGTATGAAGCATATGAGCATGTTATCATCATATAAGTTGATATTTTAGATATATCGTATGCATTGGAAATTATGAGATTTATGAAAAAATTGTTACATGTTGTATACTTGAAATAATAAGTAGTTTTGATTGTGCATGCATTAAATCGTCTAGGTGGCTCAGTATAGGTGACTGCAGTCTAAATTTTGACCCAAGTCTAGGTGGCTATGTCTACGTGGCCCGATTTCCAAAGTGAAATCTCTGCGGCTAGGTGTCGTGGAAAGCGGGCATGCGTGTCCGTTGCATTCATAATCATCATGAGTATTGACAGTTATTTTTGAGACCATGCATTTTGATATGAGGCTTTGTTTAAGTTATGGTTTATTAGAAATTTATTGTATTTGCAAATATCATTTTTATTGTATCTTGCAAAATATTTTCTTATGATATATTATTAAAGATTATTATTTTGAAATATTTTATTATCGGGACGCCAATGTCCATTCAGTGAGCGTGTGGTAGCTCACCCCTCATTTTCCCAACCTTTCAGATTAGTTGTTGATGGTCATCGATCTCGTTAAGGCATTGGAGGTTGAAGCTCGTATAATGATTTTCGAAGCACTAGACTCATGTAGAAGGTGTTGATAATTTCTTTGGCATGTAGTTGGCCCATCTCCCTAGTAACCATATTTGTATCAAGTTGCGTATTTTTGTATAAGTTATATCTGGATCAAATTGGGAGTATTGTGAAATATTTGATGTTTTATTATTCTTAAGAATGAAGTTTATTTTAGCATTATTTTATTATATAACTAGGTAAAGGAAAAAAAATAGAACTTTGAAATTCAAAGATTTAAGGTAACGCAACCGGACTTCACTCTTCAAAACGGAGTCGTGGGTTCGGGGGCGTTACACAACTCCCCTGGTCCTCCTAGTTCTCCTCCTATTGTGTCTCCTCTTGCTTCTCCCACAGATGACTCCGCTGGTACTCCGCCTTCCACAACTGACACATCTCCCTCTGATGTGGATCCTCGTCTCTCGACTCGCTACCCTTAGCGTGAGCGTCATCCACCTGCTCGCTTTAGTTTTGACTCTGGACCACCTGACCGATTTGGCTTTGCTTCACTGAGTACCTATTCTCCATAGTTCCAGGCTTATCTCACTGCTATCCATGTCCATCGTGAGCCCAGATCCTATCGAGAGACAGTTGAGTACACTGAGTGGCAGCATGCCATGAATGAGTAGTTTCAGGCTTTTGAGCAGACACAGACCTGGGATGTTGTTCCCCTTCCGAATGGCATTACACCAATTAGTTGGAAATGGATCTTCAAGATCAAGCATCGACCTGATGGATCCATTGAACGACATAAGGCTCGTCTTGTTGCTAGAAGTTTCACACAGGAGTATGGCATTGACTATGAGAAGACCTTCGCTCCTGTTACTCAGATGACTACTGTCCGCACCCTTCTTACAGTTGCTGTTGTTCGTCGCTAGCCTCTCCTTCAGATGGACGTGAAGAATGCATTTCTTCATGGTGATTTATCTGAGGTTTATATGCAGCCACCTCCAGGTCTCAGCACTCCTCCTCAGCATGTCTGTCGTCTTTGCGGGCTATATATGGTCTCAAACAAGCTCCTCGTGCCTGATTTGAGCGTTTTCACAGCGTTTTTCTGGCAGCTGATTTTGTTGAAATCTTTCAGGACCACTCTATGTTTGTGCGATCCTCATCGCAGAGCCGAGTTATCCTTTTTCTATATGTTAACGACATGATTATCACTGGCGATGATTCCGTCGGTATTACTCTGGTCATAAATCAACTCAGTTGACAGTTTCTGATGAAAGATCTCGGCACTCTTCGCCACTTCCTTGGTCTCGAGATTGCAAAGAGTGATCGTGGGATTCTGCTCTCTCAACAGAAGTATACGGCTGACATTCTCGAGCGCGCTGCCCTCTCAGATACTCGCAGTGCAGATACTCCTCTAGAGCTTCATGTGAAGCTTTGTCCTACAGATGGTGAGCTTCTTCCAGACCCAACTTCGTACAGACAGATTGTTGGTAAACCTGTGTATCTTTGCATCACCAGACCTAACATAGTTCATGCCGTCAGTATTGTTAGTCAGTTTGTCTCAGCTCCTCGGTCAATGCATTATGATGCTCTTTTGCGTATTCTCAGATATTTACGCGGTACTATCACCAGATCGATCTATCTGTCATCCTCTTCGCCTCTGGTTCTCAGGGCCTACACTGATGCTGATTGTGTTGGATATCCGACCACTAAACGCTCCACCACTGGGTTCTGCATATTTCTTGGAGATTCCATCATTTCTTGGCGCAGCAAGAAACAGGCGGTTGTTTTACTATCCAGCACTGAGGCTGAGTAACGAGCCATGGCCATCACCACCAAGGAGATTGTTCATCTTAGACGTCTCTTGGTGGACCTAGGAGTTACTATGACTGGTCATACTCATCTTCATTGTGATAACCACTCTGTTATTCAGATTGTCAGCAATCCGATTTTTCACGAGAGGAACAAACACATTGAGATCGATTGTCACTTCATTCGTCAGCACTTTCTTGTAGAGACATTATCGCTTCCGCACATCTCCTCTGCCGAGCAGCTTGCTGATTTCTTTACGAAGTCGCATCCAGTTTCTTGATTTCAGTTTCTCCTTCGCAAACTCACTTTATATAATCCATCGTGAGTTTGAGGGGGGTTGTTAGATTATATGTGTTATCTCATAATGTGTGTAGTGCATTACACGTGTAACTCCTAGGTACTTGTCTATATAATGGGATTTAATCCTAAGTGAAATACAAGGATTCTCATTATCTCATTCTCTCATTCTAACAATGATATATAGGGTTTAAATTTGAATATGATTTGATTCATAAATTGTTTTAGGATATGTATAAAATATATGAAATCTATTTAAATTTTATCTTTAATTTGGATGTTAATTTGAATTTAGTCTATACATATGCAAATCACTTTTGAAGATCACAAAAAGATTCTATTAGAAAATTTTATTATATCTTGAAAATCCAATGATTTTATAACCTACTTATAAAAATATACTAAAAACTCTTTAAAATGGAATTTTTTTAAAAATCATTGAATCATGAAAAATACTTTTCATGTACTCATATCATGATATTATCATATACATATTTTAAATTTTTTTTAAAATTAAACATTGAAAAATTAATGTAAATATATTTAGAAAAACAAACTTATGATTTAGGTTTCATTTTGCTGGAAACCCTAATCCACATCAAACAAAATTTTCACAGGATTTTATAATACTTGAAACCAAACGGACCTAATTAAGAAATTTATTGAGCCATCCAAGACAATTAGTCAATCTGATAATTAAGGAAATCAACTGATTCGATCCACCTCATTGGATGTGGATTTTTAAATAGATGTCCCGTTTGATTCGTGTCAATCGTAAATGAATTTTGATTCCATGTGAGATTATCAGAAGAGTGTGTAAAATCCAGTGTTTGTATTTGGTTAGCGGTAATCTTAATTATAATTATAAGCCCCACTGGATTTAGAATCAAAGTATGTGGAAAAATATGACAAAATCAAATTCTCATCATTTTTTGTGGTATTCTCAAAATCCACCAAGATTCTTAAATTAGATAATTATTCTACCATTTACAAACTAATTAAATTACTATCCCTTCCCTTCTCTTTTTTATTTAGGAAAAATCATTCAATTAATTTAGGAAGATTACTATTATTATGTGTTATTTATATAATCAGTTGTTTAATTTATTTGCATTTATTAAATATTAATAAATAGATTACTCCTTTTTTATAATTGTAATATGGGTAAAAATAAATAAATTTTGCAATCATATTTATAATAATAATGGTATTTTAGACATTTAAAGCAAATTACTTTATCATTTTCCATGTATAAGTCAAACACTGAAAATTGATTCTTTTCATAAATTTACTAGCGAACCAAACAGTTTGATAGAATTTGCATTCCTGGTAAAATGACTCATAATAAAGTAAATCAATCAAAAAAAGATATGAACCAAATGGGGTTTTGTAGATACACTAGTGTTTTGAAATGCAGTATGCTGTTTTCGTAGGTCAGGGTACCACATAGAATATATGTGATATGCGGAAGTATATACGGTTCTGAATTTTTTTTAATAAAAAATATAATTACTTCAGGGGCGGCGCCACCTTTGTTGAGGTGGGGTCAATTGACCCCATTAATTTTTTTTGAAAAATAAATTAACCATTGGGTGGTGGGATTATTCAATAGGCTCATTTATACAACTATATTAAGATGCCCATTTATACAACCAGACCCCATTAATTTTTTTTGAGCACTGTTACACTCATTTTTTTTTTACAGTTCTACATACAGTTCTACATACCTCATTAGAAATCCAGTGAAACATATATCTCGTTAGACGATGTATATACGTCAGTAAATATGTTCTTACACTTATTAAAAGTAGGTTCATTCAACTCGAAATGAAGCGATATAAAATTTTTTATCAAAGCATATACTTTATTAGATGATGTTTATTTTTTTTTAAATGAAAACATGTGTGGTTTGAGTTTTATTTGATAAAAGTGATTGAATCTAATATTTGCCATTTAAAAAAAATAAAAATGATACGTGCAGCTTCAATAGCATTTCACACTTTTTTTTTATATTAAAAATCATATATTCTCCAGTTGAAGTATATGCAGTTATATGAAAGAAATATATACTGAGATACATTAGTGTATTTTTTTGCATTTAAAAAATGATAAAATTTGTGTCATACACTATGATAGAACTCTAAACACTATGATAATGTAATATATAAGTATACTACGTTATCATAGTGTATAGAGCTGCAAAACAAATTGAGTGTATAAGCGCTAAAAAACAAACCGACCTTTAAGTGGTGGGGTCATTCAATAGGCCCATTTATACAACCATATCAAAGTCACTGGAACTATAAAAAAATCATATGATAAGAATAATTTTTAAAAAAAATTTAGGAAATTTATTTTTTTTAATGACACTATCTATGAAAATTTCTGGAGCCGCCACTGAATTACTTAGCATATTAAAATAGATATTAAGGAAATATATACAAAGAATACGTTAAAGACTCCCAAGATGTTTCATATTAACCAAACAATCACAATATAATGGGTTTTGATATGCGTTCTATGCAACCACATATCATACTATGCACATCATATGTGGACGAAAACTACATTGCTAATATAGATAGTGTCTACACCAAGATCCACGTCCACATCTTATAGTCCAATTAAATAGTAGCTATATCATTTATTTATTTGATATTAGTAAAATTGAAATCGAATTTCCAACCAATCATTTACACATCAATATAACTTCTACATATTAAATTTTAAGAAAATTATAAAAACTTGAAAGTTTGTTGAATATTTCTCATTTTGATATGAATAAAGATCAACTTAACAAATTAAGATGGTAAGCAGGTTTTAGAGCAGATTTACATTTGCATTAGATAATTATGCGGTGCTCTCATCCTGTAACTCATCCATAATCTGTAGGGTTATAGAGTTAGAACATCTCTAATCCTATACTCAAATGTGTATTTAAATTTAAATTTAAATAGAAATTATTCATAAATATCTTTAGCCATTTCCATTTCCGATACAGATATGAAATCAAAGCTTTCACTCAAATTTTAATAAAAATCAATTAATGCTCAAATCCTTACTCAAATTTTCAATAACTCTTTTTTTTACTCAACTTCACATTTTTACAAAAATTTGAATAAAATGGTTGAAGAAATATCATATCAAATGAAGATTTTATTTAAATTTTTAGTGAATTTAGATACAGATTTAAATAAATACCGGAGAAAGCCTTACATGCATGGTCAATATTAACAAGCCACGAAAATTGTTTTGTCCACAGTGAGACATTCACCGATTCACCGAGCATTCACCGAGCTTTTTGTTGTTGAGACGATAAAAGTTTGCCTGTTGGAGTATGATTGAATCTAAACACTTTACAAACCAAATCGTCATTTCTGAGTTTTTCCAAAAAAAATAAATAAATAGATCGTCATTTTTGAGGCATGCATGAACGGTAAATTAATACTAAGAAGGCTTGACTGGACACGATAGAGACAAATGCCGGTTCACACACGTCATTTTTTAGGCATGACCAGTAAATTAATACCAGGAGGGCATGACCGACGATGGAGACAAATGCCGGTTCACACAGAGACGTGGACTGTTCGGCCCATCCCAAAGTTTACGCTAGCTACGGGAGTTGAATTTTATTTCTGTCCCACATGGCTTTGTTAGTCCCTCTCAAGGGCCATTGTTCAAGAAAAGAAATCCTCATGTTTCTTTCTTCAATGCTTTCACATGGCAAAGCCGATCAAACCATGTTAGTTGGGATGCTGACCAAGTCCTCATTGTGCCTGGCATTGGTATTTGCCTATTTGGTAGTTCCCTCATCAAAATTCTGTCAGTTGATAATGGCCAGCAATCGGTAGCAAAACTTCTGAGAGTAAAAGCTCCCGTTGATATTTAATATGTTTATTAAGAGGAATCATGGTGTTCTAGGATGCTCCAGCAATCAATTGTATCGTCTCAGGTGAACTGAGTTTTAGTTAAATCAGCAAACACCTTTCACCTCTACTTGTTGCTCACCAAAAAGACCACTTGAAGGCTCTTGAAAAAAGGTATGACAGTTTAAAAAAGTGGATGGTGAACCTCTATAAAAACTGATAAATTTCAACTCAACAATAGTAGGTTTTGAGAGTTATCAGTGCGTTAAACTTCTTATGTCCAGACATTTATTTGGCATAAAATTTATTAGGCATTTATTTGACATAGAATATATATATATATATATATATATATATATAGGGAACCGATTACGTGCGGTGTGCGGTCGGTGCGGTGCGCGATCACGGGCCGTCGATCACGGGTCCATCGCATCGGACGGTCGGGTGCGATTCACGTCGACCGTTGGATGCGATGCACCCGCGATCGGACGGCCCACGTCGCACACCGCACCGACCGCACACCGCACCTAATCGTCGGCATATATATATATATATATATATATATATATATATATATATATATATATATATATATATAGGGAGCCGATTCAGTGCGGGAATGCGGTCGTGCGGGAAGCGATCACGGGCCGTCGATCACGGGTCCATCGCATCGGACGGTCGGGTGCGATTCATCTCGACCGTTGGATGCGATGGACCCGCGATCGAACGATTGACGTCGTTTCCCGCATTCCCGCATTCCCGCACTGAATCGCTCGCGTATATATATATATATCATATCTCTAATATAAAATTAATTTTAAACACTGAAGAAAATTGTGTTTGAAATCATTCATTCATATGTTCATTCTTGGATATTTCAATTAAAATTTTTTATTTCACATAATTATCTACATGAACTGTAGATTATTGAGAAAAAATGGGTTGTGGAAAATATAGATAACGGGTTGTGGAAAATATTGTTGATCAAGATAGATGATGGATGATGGATTGAATATTGAAGAAAGAAAAATATGAATGATGGATGATGGGATTCAATATTGTTGAAAGAAAAATATGGATGATGGGTCGTGGAAAATATGGAGATGGTCATGGAATTATTGAAGAAAGAAAAGGAAACAAATTAAACAAACAAACAAACAAAGAGATAAAAGAAAAAGGAATAATTTTTTTTAAAAAAGGGGATGTGATATCTCAAAGAAGCGCATAACATGTTATAATCAAATAAATAAAGAATAATGATACATATTTCTATTATAAAGTGTTTAAGGCCTTTTTATAATAGTACATAACAATGTTTTACATATAATACAATAATGAAGTACATGAATCAAAGTTATCGAACTGACTCTTAATAGTATACATATGATGCATAATAAGGGTTAATATAATAAAATAAAGGAAATAAATAACAATGTACGAGTAAATAACATATACATAGTGTAAAATCATGTGTAAAAAGTATTTTACAGAGTAAGCGATGAAAAAGGAGATGAAAGAACTTAAAAAAATATATAATAACTGCTTAAGGATCTTTTGATATAAAAAATAATACAAACCCTATAAATAAGAACTTTATTACACAATTTTATTTCTAACATTATTTTTAGTCACACATAACTTGTTAGAAATTTTTTATAAAAATATATATACATTATTTGATAAAACATAATGTTTTTAAAAAATTCAAAACCAGTGTGCACTGAAAATTTGGCTAAAAAAGGAATTGGATGTAACATTTTCTCATAAATAAATATACTCAATCATGTTTTTTTTTTTTTTATAGTAGCAACTTCTTTGTCTAAAACGATTTTCCTTATTTCGTTTGGCTACAATACAAATACATAACACAATCAGAATCCAACAGAGTTAAAAAAAAAAAAACACTAAAAACACTAAAAAATTACTTATCCAACTAAAATGAAATTTATTTTCATATTCTCATCACAGGAATAATCAGCGCCCTGCCTCTACTGATAACGCAGGACGTTTTTCCAAACTATAATAGTTAGTGCTATCACCAACAATTGTTCGAAGATTGTCCGAGGAAGCTCTCCATATCTTACAGATTATTTGGAACCCACCCGTGAATTTCAAACATTGCAAGTTCTTCAACCTCCATGGCTACCTCTGTGGGCCTCTATTCTACGGTCATGCTAAGGCATTCTGGCGAGCTTGCAAACTTCAATGATCAAATCTATCTTACCCTTTCAAAATCTGAGGGTCTAATACATCCAAAATTCGGCTCTCTTTCGTGGATGTCCCAAAAATATTAGCTAAGATTTACTCCTTGACAATTCCTTTGAAGGAAGAAACTGCCTTCTTTCTCACAAAGAGCCTTGCAAGAACAATCTCAATGCTATAAACATCGCTTTTACATGTTAATTGCCCTGTTTGCACTGCTTTGCATAAACATAGCGAATTAGTCCTTGTCCAAAGGGGGTCAGCTTTGAAGCTTCAAAGTATAACATTTTAACCATGTGGTTAGCATTTAAAAGGATGTTAGATGACTTGATATCTTCATAGAGGAACTTGATATGCTGCAAAACACCTGTTATTTGATCGGAATTTTAATTATGATCACCTCTACTTGTTGCTTACCAGAAAGACCACTTGGAGGCTCTTGAAAAATGGTATGGCAGTTTTAAAAAATGGATCGTGAACCTCTATAAAAACTGAAAAATTTCAACTCAACAATTGTAGGTTTTGAGAGTTATCAGTGCGTTAAACTTCTTATGTCCAGGTATTTATCTGGCACAGAATTTATGAGGTGGTGTCCATTTTAAAAAAAAAGATGTCGTATCATGAATTTTTAGAGGGGCACATTATTTTACTAAGTTGTCCAATAACTCTCATTTTTTGTCTTATTGAAGATGAATTCATAAATCAACGTGGAAATCCCAACCTCTACACAACAACCCAATCAATTTTTTATAAAAAAAAATTATATTTAATTAGATAAGTATAAAATCTTTAAAAAATCGAAAATGTGTCTAAGCTACCGATGAGATTAATTAGACATATGAGGCTGAAAGCCCCCGTTTGGAACGGGAATAACAGCTTGGATAATCTGGTATAAAGGAGAATAAGGGATTTTGGGTGTTTAGAAACACAAAATAGGTAGAGGTAGAGTATGCCAGAATAAATTGGTATAAAATGGTATATGGATTCCAACCAACCCCTGGAATTAAAGTTATTCTAGGTTATTTCATCTAAATAATACGTGGGTCCACTATCAAATCAACGGTCATAACTTCTTATAAATCACATGTCAAATCAACTATTATTATTTTTTCACCTTTTATAAATCATTATCCATATTTTATTCACATTTTATCCAAACAACAAAAAAATTATTATTACGCTTATCAACAAGAATAATTCAAAACACATTCAAACACAAAATCTTTTTATCTTCACTTTTATCGGAATAAATATATACTCAAGAATAAGTTTTATTCCCGTTCTAAACGGGGCTAAATGGGATGGGTTAACAACTCTCCTTTCCTTGATTAATGTTGGTTACCGCACAAAGGGCCAAAGGCTCATCGACTTTTGATAAGATCTCTTTCTATCTGGTTCACAATGGGCTTATTTTTCGATACTTTCGATCGTTGCATGGGCTGGGCCTATCAGATGAGCCTAAATACAAGATGAAGAGAAGCGAGTCCTCTTGTGGGGTGTGGATCGTGATGGACGGTCAGGACGAAGATCCGGTTTTTCGATCGTTTGGAGATGACACATGTTGTTTCTGTGATGTGAATGGATTGGATTGTTTGGATCGTTTTTGTTGTGGGCTTTTAAGCCTCAAAGACAATTAATGATCAAAACGTGGACATTCCCTCCCCGCTCCATATGATTTAGGCCCGCAAACGGATGGCGGGTCAATTTAGACCTGATCCAGTTTCGATCCGATAAAATACAAAAATATCTAACTTGAAAGACCGACAATTACAACGGATCAAGTCTAGGTCCACCCTAACCTGATTCTATGGACCCGATGTTGGACCTGATTGACTCGACCATACTATGTGATTTTTTTTTATTTACGATCTAACCCAACACCCATGATCCAACCCAACATTTATAACTAAATACCGTATAATCATTTAAAATTTTAAGTATTTAAAATATTTTTATAATCTAATTTTGATTTCACGTAAAAGTGTAATAATCCAAATCGTATTTTAAATGTTCCCTCATAAAATATTAAAAAATTAAAATAATCCCCTCATATAATCTAATTTGCAATCACACATCTTCTTCATTAAAAAATAAAAAAAATCCAGGTCAGCACTGACACTGTCAAACTATCCCAAAACCAGTTTTGAATTTTAACTCTCATGACCAATCTTGAAATCAAAAGAATTATCTGGACAAAAAATAAAATTGCCCTAAATTATTCCAATGACAACACAGGCTGAATGCATGCGAGGGAGGCTCATCTTGTTCAAATGTACATGTAATTAATTAGAAAAAAGATACACACAGCCTCCATTTCAGTTTCAATTGCAGTCTATCCTGTTTTTCTTTTTTTTTTTAAATCATACACTCACCATTTGAAGTGTATGTTGTTATATAAAATTAAGTATATACTGAAATACATTAGTATATTTTTTTCATAGTGAAAAAATAAAAAAAAAATTGGGTCATATAATATGATAGGACTCATACACTATAATAATGTAGTATATACTACGTTATCATAGAACGTATATAGCTATAAAACAGGTTACAAAAAGAACTGCGTGTATGAACACTCAATTAATTAGGCTGGTTCACCTGCTCAAGCTGAGACATTTAGCAGATCTAACAGATAATATATATAATAATAATGTATAGCTTAGACATAATATTGCTACCCTAACAATATTTTTCATGAGCACCAGACTTTACATAATTAATTAATTACTGGTATGCTCACGCCAGACTTCATACAAGGACAGGCCTGTGCACGCTGGACATTAATTTGTAAATATTGTGGTGCTATCTTGTTACGTACATTCATAATTATTCCTAGTATGGTCATGCTAACGCCAGACTTCGCACAAATTGATGGGAGACTTCGCAAGTTCGGCTCATTACGACAAGGACAATTATACAGCTAATCATACCTAATTAGAATAATGACTTTGGAACCTGTCAAAGTCAAAGTTTTGACCTAAGAAAGGATGTCGTTGTCCTACCTCTGGCAGTATCGCTATATATGTCGGATGACATTAATTAATGATATAAAATTGATGTAGGTGTTATTAATTTTCAGTACGTCAGCGTAAACCTCACATTTTTTTTTGGATAGAATTACACGTTCTTTTATAATGGATAAGCCCCTGTTATCAAATTAATTAAATTTTTAGTCATTATACAGGAAACTTAAAATGTTGCTTACCAAATGAAAGGACAAACCTGTGCATATTGGAAATGGTAAAAAAAGCTACATTTAAATTTTTTCTTTTAATCTCAATTTCATTAATATATATTTTATTATCGTCATATATTCACATTAATAAATTATATTTTGTTAAAAATTTATTATATTACCTATAAATAAATTTATATAATTCATTAGAATATATATTTCATTTTTTATATATAAAATCATATGTTTTTATTAAGGGTCTTGTTACATGGGCTCTAAAATTTAAATCCCATTGAGAAGCCCCAATATGTGTTATTAGCTTATTGGTTCACAATTTGATTTTTTTAAAAAGTAAAAAGAGCAAAGACAATACTACCATTCCTTAGTATTTGAGTTTTTTACTCGCAAAAAACAAATCTTATTAATCAGGACTGTATAACTGCCTCCTAGCATTCCCTCCGAAATATTTCTTTTTTTATAGGCATTTGTCACTTCAAAAATTCATTCCGGCAGGCCTCCTCATCTCCGACGATCGGCATTACCACCCTTGAATTCCTCTTGTCGCCCTCTATCATATGAGAGGTGAACCTACTACCTTTTGAGCCCTCATTCGGCCTCAACCTTCTCCGATCTCTACCTTTATTTTTTTCAGATAAAACTACAAATACAAATGAATATATTAGAATTTCTGATACAAATGAGCATATTAGTTTTTTTTAGATACATATACGAATTTGGATACAGTTCTATATTAGTTTTTTAATATACACATGTATATAAAAAATTTCAGATATAGATTTCAGATACAATATTAAGATACAATTATGTATTTAAAATTCATACGAAACAATTATGGTATACATGGTGATGAGGCATTTCTTAGATGATTAATAAAAAAATTTAAATATACATGACAAAAACAATTAAATATTATTTATATACACATTAATCAAATTCATCGGAACAAACATAACAAACAGTAAATTAGGTTAGATAAATTATTCAGATACATCATTAACAACTTTACATTAGACAGATATAAATGAGTTGAAAAATGATTATACAAGACTAAAATATGCTGAATGATTTAATATGCATAATTATACACATACACAACAATAAAAACAATTATACAAATCGTACCTACACATAAAGTGCATATAAAATCCAGATACAATGGCCATGTATCTGAATTTAAATTAAAGAATCTGATCTCAAAATTGTATATGAAGATTTAAAAATGAATGTAGAAGATCAAACATTCACATTCAGATCAATATGTTTTATTCAGATCAAAATAGCGTAACCTAAAATGATCGCTATTGATTGCACCACAAACAGGTCGTAAATAAAAAAAAAATTGAGTAATTGTTTTCTTCTCCTCTAATCCCAACAAAATTAAAATCTGAGTTTTTGTTTTCTTTTCAACTAATTAATCTGAATCGAAATTTGTAATTCATGTAAACAATGACATCCAATTGAATTAATTGCTTTTAAAAGAAGAATGAATAAATCAAATTGTAACCATCTCGTGATTTAAGGGATCTGTTATGGTAAAAACCGCTCGAATTAGATGAGAATGATAAAGTTGGAAATTCATTATTGCTTTATAAATTAGAATAGGTATTTATTTTTGAAAAATTTAAAACATGTGTGAAATGCATAATTGAAAAAAAAATTGCACTCAACTTTTTCTATTTAAATATTATGGTCACAAACGTGTGTGACGAAATTACAAAATATATAAAAAATATAATGATGACAGATTCTAACGCAAGATTTTCAGGCGGAATATTGCGCATAAAAAAATTAAATCTGATGAGATACCCATAGTTTCATTTTGTTAGTGGAACAATAAATTTTTTGAACGGATCCAAGTTTAAAAATAAAAATGATATTAAAAGTAATATTATATTGTAAAAAGGTGCGCGTGCTTGTAAAAATATCCGGACTGTGTCCGGATGCTTGTAACGTACACTACTTTGTCACCAATGCGTACTTGATGATGCAAATACCATGTTATATCTTGTTAGAGTAGGTTTTAAATATGATAAACACATGCAAGCATCAATATTTAAGAGTGCCGATGTTTCCATCTCAAACCACGGCCACACCAAGAAGAAAAACAGAACTTCACTCCTTTTGTGACAAGCCCCATAAATATACACTAAAAAAAAAAATTTCACTCGCACCAACTTTCCTCTTTTTATTATTGTTGTACAGAAAGGCCCGCATGGACGATACAAACTTGTGACAAACACGTAGCTAACACAATCACAAACCAACTGATTTAAACAAAAAACAAAAACCGAAACAATACAGAATGAATACACCGATACAACTAAAATTAATGCAATTTGTTTTCATATTCTCATTGTAGGAATGCTCAGCGCCCTGCATCTATAGAGAACACAACACGTTTTTCCAAACTATAAAAACCAGTGCTATCAGCAGCACAATTATCTGAAGATAGTCCAAGCAGGCTCTCCATCTCTTCCGGATTATTCGGAACCCACGGGTGTATCTCAAACATTGCCAATCCTTCCAATTCCATTGCAACCTCCTTCATTGTGGGCCTACATTCTCCTGTGATACTCAGGCACCGGGTTGTCAGCTTACAAACTTCGGTGATCAAATCCATCCTTCCTTCTTTCACTATATGAGAATCTAATAAATCCATAATTCGGCTTTCTTTCATGGAGGTCACAAAAATATTAGCTAAATTTCTATCATTTACATTTTCTTCGATGGACAAAACCGCCTTCCTCCTAGTTAGGAGTTCTGCGAGAACAACCCCAAAGCTATAAACATCGCTTTTGTCTGTTAATTGTCCTGTTTGCAGGCATTCTGGGTCCAAATAACCCCATGTACCTTGCATAAATGTAGCGAATTGATCTTTGTCTACGGGAGTGAGTTTCGAAGCACCAAAGTCGGACACTTTAGCCATGTGATTTTCATCTAAAAGGATGTTAGAAGACTTGATATCTCCATGGAGGATGGGAGGGGAAGCCGCCGAATGCAAATAGGCTATTGCGGATGCAGTTTCTGTGGCGATATTCAACAAGTCTTTAAAGCGTAGTTGTCTTCCACCGTGTCTAAAGTTGAACAGGGTGCCATTGCAGATGAATTCATAAACCAACATGGGAACCTCAACCTCTACACAGCAACCGAGAAGCTTAACTACATTTTTGTGGTTGATTTGAGAAAGAATAATCATTTCATTTGCAAATTGTGTGTTTTGCATCTCATTGACTACCATCGACTTCTTCACGGCGACTACTTGATTGTTTGGTAAAACTCCTTTAAAAACCATTCCCTGTCCTCCCTGGCCAAGGATGTTGTGCTGGTTGAATTTATCGGTGGCCCTTTCTAGATCTTCTTTAGTAAATATCTTGAAGAAAATATTTGGATTTGAGGAAAGTAGTTGCTGAAGATGGAAGCCGCCGTTTTGTAGAATTTCTCTTTTAAATTGTTGAGCCTTTTTGTTTGGAGTCCCAAATAAATCCACGAGGCGATGAGAATGAAAATGAAAGGGATGCCAATTCCTGCATGTCCAAACAACATAATTACTTAGTTACTTGTTCACAAAATCTTGAAATGGCAAATTCAGGTGTCTAAAATAACATATAACAATTGAATAAAGCTTGCTAATTAATAATGAGATTAGATACAAAAATTGGGCATTGATACGTTTGGCTATCTCTAGCCCTTACTAAAACCTATACCCAAATTTCACTTAAAATTTGAGTAAAAGCTTGATTTGATATGATGTGTCTCCAACCATTACTTTGTGTTTTATTCAAATCTTTTAAAAATTTCACGTCTTCTTCTAATTATTTCCAAAAACATTTTCAAAGTCCTTTCTCCAAACATTTTTATTACTCAATTTTTCTTTCTTTCAAAATATTTAAATTTAAAAATTATTATCATCCAATTTTTTTTAAAAAAAAGTAAAAGTAATTTTTTTTTATTGGAGTAAAAATAAGAAGTTAAAAAACAAAGATGAAGATTTAAAAAAAAAGACTACTTTTTTTTTTTGGATTTCAAAATATGGTGAAAAAAATGTCACATTGGAAGAAAATGTGGAGATAAAGGAAAAAAAAAAGGTGTTAAAAATGTGAGTAAAAATTTGAGTCTCCCTTGATTTGGGTAAAGATTTAAGTAAAAATTTGATTTGGTATGGGTATGGGTAAATGGTTGGAGAGGGTTTTGGGTGATTTTTACTCAAATTTAAGTTTGAGTATAAGATTGGAGATGCTCTTAAGATATATTCAGATGCATTTTATGCATTTTATACATACCAAAAGAATAGTTGACTGCATATTCAAAGCCTATAATTGGTCTGAATTTCTGCAGACTCACATCTCGTAAATATGTCTCACAAGCATAAAATTCGTGCAAATATCCGGTAAATAGAAAACTGAGGATGCTAAAATTTTCAGACAATGTACTGTTACTTTAATAAACCAAGCCTCAAAATAACAAAAAAATATTTTTGAATTTTTTATGGAATTTGATGTTGGGTAAGAAAAACAATTATTAAAAAAAACAAGTCGATGATAAACTAATCCCATATACTTTGATAACACAGCACATATTATACTGTCACAGTGTATGAGTACAGGGCTCAAAAAATAACCAAAATATGCAATTGGACAAACGAGAAAGCAAGACTTACCAAGCGACACCGGCAATAAAGGAAATGAGGCTTTGCATTCATACTTCTTCGGATCATCGCTTTGTTTTCCTTTGGGACACTTGCAATTGTAGGTTCCCGGTGTGTTTGTGCAAATCCCTTTGCAAGGGTAAGAACGGTTGTCCTTGCATTCATCAATATCTGTTATTAAAACAACTAATAATTAGCTATACAAGAACCACAAGACAGGGAGAGAGAGAGAGAGAGAGAGACCTTTGCATCCACCATGTTCTTCATCATCAATATAAGGGTTTCCCAGATAACCTTCTTGGCAATTGCAAAGGTAGCCTGGGACATTGTTGGAGTTATGGCAGTAACTGTTCTGCCTACAAGCATAATCAGATGCATTTTGAGCCTCTTCGCATGTCTGGTTCCCAATCACCCAGTCTAGAACCAGTGGAGCGATATGGTTATTTTTCCCATAGAACTCGCTGGAGAGATCAGAAAGGCCACTGAAGTTGAACAACTCTTGATCAGCAAGGAAGGCGTAGCCGCACGGGTTGAAAGCATGGACGTTTCTGTGGTTGTTGAAGCTACCAATTTGGATATTGATGTTCTTGACCCCCTTGGGAATGGACGTCTGGCAGCACCCGATCCCACTGCATGACCCGTTCGTGACCAAGCTGGGGTTGGTACAGACAGCGGCACACCCGGTCGTGAAGTTGCTGTTCCAAATGTAGGCGCGGGTGTCACAGCCCAGCACAGTGAACTTGTTCTGGGTGTTGGAGAAGGTGTAGGATCTACCTTTGCCTAAATACATATAGGGCGAGTTTTGAATCAAGTTGTTCCCATGCTCGTCATAGCAGTCAAGAGCCACGAATTGAGTGACTTTCATCTTCCCCTCAAGGAGAGATAATTCTGTTATGTTGACGTTGCTGCCGGAGATGTATGGAAACCACCCTTCTCCAGTATTGTTGCAACCGATGCTGAAGTTCCCATCTCTGTAGCACTTCTCTCCGATGCCGAATGGGTAAGGGATGCTAACGTTGCCACAAGAATTTGGACAGCCGGGCAACGCTTGGGATGTCACTAGAGTTGGGCGTAGGAGCTGAAGGAACAACACTCCAAAGACTATCATTATTCTAGTTCCTTTTTTTCTTTTTTCTTTTTTCTTTTTGGCTCAGGATGATGAGGTAGAAGCAAGCAGTACCCCCCTTTTAAAGTAGTCATTATGGTTAGATGTAGTGCCATAATTATAGAGGTGCACTAACGGGGGTAGTTGATTAGGATTTTCATGAACAATTTGTCCATATACACGAATTTGTAAATCTTATGTTATTCAATCAGGACATTAGATTATGGACAAAAAGTCCAGTGCTATTCGATTGAAACATTATTTCGTGGACAAAAAGTCCAACATTATTCGATTGAGACATTATTTTCTAGATAAAAAGTCTAGCGTTATTCGATTGAGACATTATTTCATGTACATAAAGTCTAGCGTTATTTGATTGAGACATTATTTCAGGGACAATAAGTCTAGTGTTATTCAATTGAGACATTATTTTATAGACAAAAAGTCCAGCGTTATTCGATTGAGATTTTCATAGTAGACATTTTGTCACTTGTTATTCAATTTAAATAAGATTTCTGTAGATTTTCATAAGTAATGAACTTTTGTAGACTTTAGAGAGAGAAATATAAAGGAAAATGTCATTTCAAAATCCCAACCAAAATGATGGGATTCTCATGGACTTTTATTCTAGCAATGTGAATATCTTTTTTTTTTCTTTTGTAGATGATGGTTATCACATATCTTTCATATTTTTTTATTTATCTTTTTTTTAGAGCACTGATACAGGCAGTCCTTTTTGCAGCCCGTTTTACAGCTCCATATGTTGTGATAACATAATATATACTGTACCATCATAGTGTATGGGTCCTATCACAATATATTACCCAAATTTTTTTTCATTTTTTCATTATGAAAAAAATACACTAATGTATCTTAGTATATACTTCATTTCATATAACAACATGTACTTCAAAAGGTAAGTCTATGATTTAAAAAAACACAGAAAAACAAAATGGACTGCAATTGGGGCTGCAATGGATGCCGTGTGTATCTTTTTCCGTTTTTTATGAGTGTGTAGATATATGAAATATTGATGTCACCTCGTATCTTTAATGAATATATGAAAATGATGGATTTATTTTTGTTGCAATCAATCATTTCATTATTATATATTATATAACATGTGCCTAGATTGTCCATTATTATTTTCTAAAATATAGATTTATTTTATTATATTTTTTATTATATGTACAATAACTCTATAATGTTTGATTTGATTTGTCTTAAAGGTGATTTTATTACTAAACAATATAGATACCTATATATGTTTTATAATGTTCAGGCATATATAAACATAAAATTCATATTTAGGCATATGTACATATATGCCTAATGATTGCATTTATTTTATTTTTTAATTTAATTAATATAATGACTACTTTTTTTTTTAATGTAATATAATTTATGATTTTATTTTATTATATTTGAAGTGATGTAATATATGATTTTCATATTATATATTTTCTTATTTTATTATCTTCCTAATTAAACTCATCCCTCCCTAAAAGTTTATGAAATTCTCTATCTATAACAAAAGAAACATTGGCTCATTATAAATTTTTCTCAATCGAATGTACTTTTGTTCCTTTTTTTAAATTTTATATTGATCGTTTATCATGAAGAAGAATTTTTTATGAATGTGCATATGTATGAAATATTGTTTTTGTGTTGATATATATTATATTAAATTACATTTTATATTGTGTATAAATAATTCATGTTAAACTTGAATAATTGAGTTTTTTATTTGTTATTTTTAAAATCCCAAAACAGTTATATGAAAGTCTATGTGAATAAAAAAAATCTACCTGTGAATGTATATAAAAGTCTGTGAAATTACATAAGAGTTAATATGTAAAAGTTTACAAAAATTTATGAGAGTCAATCTGCAAAAGTCTGTGAAAATCGGTAAAAGTCTGTGAAAGTCTATGAAAGTCCATGAGAGTCAGTCTGTGAAAGTCCATAAGAGTCAATCTGTAAAAGTCTATGAAAGTCTATGGGAATCAGTACGTGAAAATCCATAAAAGTTTGTAAAAGTCTAAAAAGTCTACAAAAATCTATCACTTAAATATTGCCCACAAAAATCCCCTAAAGTCTATATCGACTACCCTCTCTAAGATTGAGTAATTGGAAATAAGAGGAGAGTTGGTAATGGTTGAAAATGAATACGGAGAAGCATTAATCAAGATATGAGATCGAACAATATATTTATATATATATATAGGGACGTGATTGCGTGCGGCGAACGGCGGGTGCGGCAGCGATCACGGGCCGTCGATCACGGGTCCATCGCATCGGACGGTCGGGGGCGATTCATCTCGACCGTTGGATGCGATGGACCCGCGATCGAACGGCCCACGTCGCGGCCGCACCTGCCGTTCGCCGCACGCAATCATTTTCATATATATATATATATATATATATATATATATATATATATATATATATATATATATATGGTCGTGATTACGTGCGGTGTGCGGTCGGTGCGGTTTACGACGTGGGCCGTTCGATCGCGGGTCCATCGCATCCAACGGTCGACGTGAATCGCACCCGACCGTCCGATGCGATGGACCCGTGATCGACGGCCCGTGATCGCGCACCGCACCGACCGCACACCGCACGTAATCGGATCCCTATATATATATATATATATATATATATATATATATATATATATATATATATGAGTGATTACGTGCGGCGTGCGGCGGGTGTGACCGCGATCACGGGCCGTCGATCACGGGTCCATCGCATCCGACGTCGGATGCGATTCAGATCGACCGTCGGATGCGATAGACCCGTGATCGGACGGCCCGCGATCGCGGCCGCACCTGCCGCACCTAATCGTTTCATTATATATATATATATATATATATATATATATATATATAGGGACATGATTAGGTGCGGCATTGCAGCATGTGCGAACTGCTTATATACATCATTTATCGAGGTATATGTTTTAATAAAGATAATATATCAGATCATTGAAGCATATATCTCATTGAAGCTTATCAATGTATATACTTTCTTTATCGACGCATATATCACGATAAGTTATGTATATACGCAGTTCGCATCTGCCGCATGATCGCACCTAATCATTTCAATATATATATATAACTTCCTCTATAAGTAATCTACTAAAAAATAAATCTGTTTCCCTCATGTTAAGAGATTAATTTTATATCTTAATTAAGATTAAATTTTAATTAATCTACCCATTAGGTGCCTATCTTAATTTGATTTTATCATTGCCATCCGATGTTAATACACCGGATCAAGACATAATCCCAACAGTAACTTGATGACTCTGTGAATAGCCACTCCGCTAAGGGCTACCCCTTTTATTTTCCATACCCCACTTGAAACAACATTTGGTTTTACACGGAAATCATTGCTAAATAAACCAAAATTGTTGTGGATGAAAAATTGTTCGATAAAAGTGGTACGACACAAGTCGGGCAGAGACAAATTATAAGTCCATTTAAAAGATCATAATCATGGAATTAGTGGAAACAATAAATCACTTGTTCACTGAATGTCATTCTTGGGTATCCCTATGATACCCTTGGTGTTTCTTAAAAATATCACATCTCTCTCACCACAAGACTCAAAAGAAAGAACACACAAATTTTGAAGAACTTTCATTTTATTAATTTTCCTGAATTGAAAATAACACAATCCCTTCACATCCTTTTATAGGGTGTTGTGAGAAAGACAAAAAAATCTAAAAAATCAAATCTTCTAATAAATGCCAATAACGTAACATTAAAACATTTTTAAAAGTGGTCTATATATATTCATATATATATTAAATTACTCACCAATTAATATAAAGTCATTTATTGACTTTATAAATAAAGATAAAATCAATGTGATTTATTCTTGTATTTATTTAATATTAAATCTAATATTTAGTCTTTATTATCTTCCTTATTTTGTGGTGGTGAGATCTTTCACCTTTTTTTGATTTGATATTTCCAATAATTCTACCGCCGTGATTTGGAGACTAGTGCCAGCAGCCAATAGACCTCCCCTAACAGTGCAGCGGACATGTGCCCTTATCAACTGGAGTAAACTTCGCGGGGTTAGAGATCTTATCTCTGGAGGAGGGAAGATTTAGGTAAGCAGGGTGGATCGTGATGAAGTCTGAGGACCCGAAGCCCTTGCTGGAAGAGGACGTGGTGCACAGACTACACAAATCATGGCCTTTTTAGTAGATGGTTTAATTCGTCAAACCCCATGGTCTACCCTGTAGGTCAAGTAGCCAGCCGCCTAGGGCTTCCTCTCCAAAGATAGCTCCCAAAGCTAAGAATTTTCTTTTTTATGTTACGCTTTTTATATTAAAATTAAAATTTTATTTTTTACAAAACTTGAATATGTCTTCTATTTTAAATTTTAAATTTACAATTTTTTCTTTGAAAATGTAATATTTGTTGACATTATTATGCAAAATATTCTTTTCATTTTTAAAAATATCATCCATATTCTTTTTATATTTGTTATATTTTTAATTTATCCCTATATTATAGGGATTTATTTATTTTCTACATAGGAAATGATCTTATATTTGTGATTTTTATTTCTATTTAAAAGAAAAAGTCTATGAGTTTTTTTTGTTAAATTTTGTTTTATAATTATTATTATCATTTTTTTTAGTCTTGAATTTTTATCACTAATATGATGAAAAAAAAATTTACTCAATTTTTTTAATATACAATTATATAGGGTCTTATTTTATGAGTTAACCATGTGAAACTCTTACCCCTTAGAACATCTCTAATGAACATGTTAGTTAATTAAGATGTTAGAGTGCACTACAAGAAACTTAGCTTTCCCCGACGGCCTTCGTCCGTCGCTGTAGACTTTCGACGACGGCCATTGTCCGTCGCAGGGCCGTTGGCGTTGATGGTGTCGCGAAAAGTCATGCGACGGACTAAGACCGTCGCTGTTGCTACATTTAGCGACGGATTTAGTCCGTCGCTATTTCTACAATTAAGGATGGATATAGGCCGTCGCAATTGATACTTTTGGTGATGAACATGAGCCGTCGTTATGTTTTCTTACAAAAACAAAATAAGAAGTTTTGTTGATCTTTAGCGACGGACAGAAACTGTCGGCATAGACCACAAAAACCTTCATAGCTGCTACCCCCTGTTTTTTTTTTAATTATCAAAACCTATAATAATTTTGCAAACAATAATTCATTTAAATTCAACAATTTCAACTAATAAAACAGAAATTGAAGAAATTCATAAAACAAATTCTTTTAATTGGAACCAACACCAAATTATTTTTACAATAAATGTCAAAAATACATAAAGATGCAGACATAAAAAATTACTAAATCATATCTACATACACAATATATTCTACAAGAGTACATTCTTTTCTTCATCGATGACACATGTGGCTGGAATCAGTGATGGAGTACATCTTTCTCTTGCCTTTATAGTACTCACATGCCTCTTCACCATCTTTGTAGCATAAATAGTGATGATTCACAAAAGCAATATCCTAATCCCTGGACACAATAAACACATTAATTAGATTTATCCAAATCAAATATGAGCACTTTTGCATAAATAACATATGGGATAGCAATTGATGTTAACAAAGGCATTCATAAATCCCACTTGGCAAATTAGGACGTAACATAGATTAAGTGCATTCAGAAAATGGAATAAAAGTGAGTGGATTAAAGCATTCTTCTAAGCCATTGATGTAGTGTGGATATTTCAACTAATTAGTTAATGTTAACAACCATGTAAAATGAACCCCAACATTATGATTTGTAAATATTGGATAAGCAAAAACAGATGCAAGTATCATGAATGACAGTTTTTATCTTTCACCAAGTCATTTATAAATTTACCTTGCGAGTGGTCGAGCAACAACGACCTTGAGTACATAGCCAAGTTCTTTAAAGTTTAAATGCTCCCTCTCATCATCCCCCTTTAATATAGCTATCAACTAGACAAAAGAAAAGTGCAATGACAACCCATGAGTACAAATTAATAAATTTTGTCTCACCCATTTTTAAAGATAAATAGTTATTTAGATCCCAGAGATGAGATTCAAGAGGCACACATGAGATTCCCAAAAATGTATCAGCGGGATCAAGGAAAGGATGATGAGGAAAAGCTACTTGTAAGGTAAATTGCATCACCAAAAAAATGCCATATAAATAAAAGGAAAGAAAGAAAAAATTATAACAAGATTAGAACTACAATGTCCAACAATAAAATTAATTATTATAATAGGATCGGAACAAAGTCCAAAATCAACTAAACAAGTTTAAGATGATTATATTAATATGTGTCTAAGACACCTAATTAAGAATTTCTACATGAACTTGTCTTTAGGACCCAAAAGACTATTACCTGATTAAGAAAATTTATCGTACCCAGTGTTTTTGTCACCCAAGATCTAATTGAATCGATTTGAATTCAGTACAATAAGAAAAAAAACCCAATACCTCCTCCTCAAATGCTAATAACTAGGATAGAGACTAATAACTATCCCAAAAAAATAAAGAGCCAGACAATCATATGTGAGCCAAAGACATCAATATATCTACCGATTTACATATTTGATCCACTTTAATTATCCCCAATAAAACAAAAACAAGAATCATCTTTGCTAGTATCAGAAATTAAGAAAAATCATATATGATATAAAAAAAACACCACAAATTCAAAACCTACAAAAGAAAATACATAAAGAACAATCATAAGAACCTGCAAAACGGTGGATTCTTTACTGTAATCAAGGATGGACCTGAGTGTAGCCGCACCACGAAAGCGAGCAAACCGACATCAAAGAGAAGAAATAAACAACAATTCAAACACCATTCATCAACTATTTCATGGATCCGGCAATCAGACCAGAAGATCTAATCTGAGATCCAAGAAACCCTATATAGTAAAATTATTCTCTAAGACATAATTAGGAAACATAATAGAGGAGAACAAAAAGAAGCTAAATATTTTGATTATATGAAGAAAAAGAGAACAAGCTTAATGCACTTCTATCTGAAGCTAAAACACATAATGATTATCATTTTGGACTTCCTTTCTTTTCTAACAAGTCCCTTTTACCTAAAGATAGAAGTTAAACAGAATATAGGTTCCAAATGAATGCATAAGAAGGTAGTTGCATGGATCGAAAAAGATCACATACCTGCAAACAAACATCCTTGGAATCACCCTACGTGTTTATTTTCTTGACCCCATTCTTCATAGCATGTTTCATGCCTAACAAAAGAAATTACACTTTGTGAAAACAGGAAATTGCATTAGCATGTGCTGGTCAAAAAGAAATATCTTGTAGATTAACAAGTAGCATAATAAATTGATATACCAATCTGGTGATAAAAATTCAATCCCTATAAGCATACAATCAAAAAATTAAAAAATAGTATTTTCTATACCAAGGTGGGGCCTATGAAACTAAAAATAGTATGTTATTCATCTATGTAGCTAATCTTATATATGTAACTAAAAAATAATCTTATCTGTATAACAAAAATAATCCGAATCAAGATGGGGACTTTGTAATTAAAAAAAATCTATGAAACTAATCTCAATCTATATAACTAAAAATAGTATCTATGTGACTAAAATAATCTACATGAAGGTGGGGCTTATGTAACTAAAAAATAGTCTTATCTTGATCTACAACTATGCGTCATCTGGGGCCTATGCATTCAAATCGATTTACTCATTCAACTTTGACTGACCTACAATATGACAAAAAATTAAAAAAAGAAAGCAAACAAATTTTTATCCACAAACCATAAATAACATCAATGCACAAAGAAAGCCACCACCTTTTTGAACCACTCCCTTTCTTTCTCTTACCCAGATAAACAACCATGTCCTATTGAGATGATGTAGGTGATATACATTATTTCACAACCATTTGAGAGATGATTCAGATAAAAAGAGAAGGAAATGAAGCAATAACCTGAGTGGAACAAAGATCGGCAGTGGTCTTGCGATTGGGATAACTCGGCGGCGGTTTCCGTGTGTGGAATTCACTTTTTTAACCTATGCATTTAACCATGTAGAATTGATGCAATTAGTTTTATGTGAAACCCAACTACTTAAATAATCTCACATTTCATCAAACCAACAAGAGGTCCAACACATTTTGTACAACAAAATTGAGTCTTTGAAAACACAAAACCAAAACCTATTGATTTTCACTACACATAAAAAATATTTACATGAATCAAATCCAAAAGAAAAAAACAAATAGAGACAGAGAGAGTTTACCTCACAAGGATGTAGAAAGAAGATCAAATCTAAAAATAAAAAACAAATAGAGAGAGAGGTTATCTCTCCAGGATGTAGTAGTAAATCAAATCTGAAATTAAAATAGGGAGATGAAGTGTCTACCTCGTCGGGACGCAAACGATGGATCGATTGGATTTTCTTACAGGGTTTTCATGGGTGAAATGGAGAAGGGGGTTTACACAGGTGATAAGGTTTTCACGGTGGGCAGGGTTTTCTTGGGTGAAATGGAGAAGGAGGTGCAAGAGATTATTGGGATATAATTTTGGGTGAGGGGGAGAAGGGGGTGGAATAGATTTTGGGGATTTTTTTTATGATATGGGCGGGATGTGATTTCGCATGAGAGGGAAAACACGGATCACGTGGGAAAGGCTGGAAAAAATTGGTCTTGCATGTGATGCACACAGTTTTTTTTCAATTAGCGACCGTCTAGAGCCGTTGCTGTAACCCATTTAGCGACGGTCTAGAGCCGTCGGTAAAAACTGCGCCCATAACAAATTTTTTTAGTTTTTATTTTTGCAATTAGGACGGCTTATGGCCGTCATAAATATGCGACGGCCTAAAGCCGTCGCCAAAATGAACATGGGTCCGTCTTCAATACTCAATTTTTTGGTTGTGGTGTCATGTCAACATTTTATCACTCAATTAGACACTCATTTGCTACATCTTTATTTAGTTGATTGTCGTTACTCCAGTGAACTAGCTAAATAACTAGTCAAAATAAAAAGTGGGCCCACCTCTCCACCCACTCAAACATCTCCACCCACACAAAATAATATTTTTTTAAATATTTTAAATGGTAGGGCCCACATTTGGATGGCTGAGCATCTCCAATGGACATGTTAACTCACTAGTTAATGTCATATGTTTACAAAACATGTAAAAACGGTGCTCCAATGGAAGTGTTAAGGGAATGTTAAATGTGGGCCCCACCTGTCATATGTTATCTTATATGCTAACTTTAGCTAGTGCTTTAGCCAGTCAAATGTGGGTCTCACTATTCAAAATATTCAAAAAAATATTATTTTGGGTGAGTGGAAAGATTTGAGTGGGTGGAGAGGTGGGTTGACTATTATCTTGGCTAGTTATTTAGCTAGTCCATTGGAGCAACAATAACTAACTAAATGAGAATGTAGTAAATGAGGGTCTAGTGGAGGGTTAAAGTACTGACATGGCACTTTAACATCTTGATTAGCTAGCATATCCATTGGAGATGCTCTAAAGCACTAGCCAAATTTAACACTTCCCTTAACATATGACAGGTGAGGCCCACATTTAGCTTGCTCTTAACACTTCCATAAGAGCATCATTTTTACATGTTTTCTAAAAATTTGACACTAACTAATGAGTTAACATGTCCATTGAAGATGCTCTTATGTAAGTGAGATATTTACTGAGTCTCCAAGATTTTTTTTGGTAGAACACTTACGATTTTTTTTTTTTTTGCCAGGTAAACGCCTGGTGTTTGATGTACATCCACATGACACAGTGACTTGTACAGCTAAGGGGACATCAAGACTTTGACCTTGACCTGTCAAGGTCAAAGTCTTCTAAGAGTGATGTTGCTCTCCCAAGTCCCTACCTTGCTCGCTCTTAACGGAAGCAACATTGCAGCGTGGATTGATCCTAATTAACTATTTAATCATATAACCATCATTTTTTTTTCGGATACAAAGATCTGGTCAGGACGACACAATCCCAACATACGTACAGGGCTCAAAGGCCTAGAGAAGATACCGTGGGTCAAGCCTACTACAGCAACTAACTAGGGCTGCAATAACCATTTTTTTTTTCTTTTTTGGCATCACTAAGGGTCCGTTTAGAAACACGTATTGAAAAGTAGCTTTGGGTATAAAGCTGCTTTTTCACATGCTTTTTGACTATGTACTTTTATGGGTCGCTTTTGTTTTAATCCAAGAATCATGTTTGTTGTTGTTAATAAAAACTGCTTTTAACAGTTTTGAATATTAGGTGATGTTAAGCAATATTACTTTTTTACCCCTTTCTTCTCCAAATAAAAACCCCATCGAGGGTTTCTCAAATACTTGACACAAAAATCATTTCCACCCTCCTCCATCTGCGAGCATCCATCGGTCATCTTGGATACGATGATTTTCATCCCCGGCCATGGCTCCGCCGACCAATAGCCCTCTCGCCGGCGCGTGTCTATCCATTTATCGGAAGGTTATGTACACAATATCCAAATCTTTATGTATAAATTGACTCACCTTCAGTAGATCGACTATGGAACTGGAAAATAGGGATGTTTGTGATGTTTTGTGATCTTGGTGAAATTATTTTCAAAGAACCTGGAGCAAGAAGAAGGCTTGATGGTGAGAGAATTGGGGGCAATCATTAATAAAGGGTTGTAATTCTTTGGTTTTTTAAAGGGTAATGTGGACATTTGTCTGTCCAATCATCGATTTGAATACGTGGATTCCCCATAAAGCAGACTATCTGAGCTTTTAAAATAACACCTTTCGAGGCTTGAATTGACAGGAATCAATTGAAGGATTCCCAATTAATCAACCCTGTTTGGCAACCCCTTTACAGCTTTTTGACCGAACCAAAATCAAAAACTGACCAAAACGGGTTGCCAAACGGGCCCTCAGAATCAAACCAGAGCTCCCCTTTGAAAGGGGGTGTCCGTGACCATCCGACCAGATCATAACCACCATTTGAAAAGTCTTTCTCAATGTATCCAATTGGAGGCCCACAGTGGTAAGGGTTCTAATAATTTGGACATAAGTCAACTTTTTTTTAACGAAAGATGGGAGCTTCCAATAGTTTGTTAATGAAAAATTTTCAAGAATGCAAGGCAAAAGAGTTTTATACTACAATAAAGAAATTAAGACAAAAAAATGTAAAAAGAGTCCTTCCAGATGTCACTAGCTCATTTCGAAAAAGTATAAACTGATGATGTAAGTTTTAATCTTTACCGAGAAAAAAAAAAGAACAAAATTAATCTCATCATTAGTGGAAACAATATAACATTTAAAATCGATCAAACCAGCAATCAAGTTGACTTTGGTACAGGATTAGAATTAACTTATAGAATGTGAACGATCAATGTGAACGATCAACCTATCAAATCGATTTTTATCCACATTAGTTTCACACAATATGATCAGCTTAAAAAATAAATATAATATAAAAAATAATGTTATTGTTAAAAATTGTGCGAAACCATCATATCGTGGTTAAAGACTTTTTTTCTGGAATCAGCTTGTGTCACTGTTTCCCACGCGTGTTTGATGCTCATAAATAGCATCGTTTAATTAGTTTTTATGCATGATCTACACATTTGTACTTATCATAAAATGACAGTGCTGATGTTTCCATATCAAACCAACCACACCCACACGGCCACACCTCGAGATAATAAGAACTCTATAGAAACAAAACGGTAACTTTCCTCCTCTGACAGACCCCATAAATATGATTTTTATTACACAAATTTCTTTTTCAAACCTATTTTTTAGTCACACATATTGTTAAAAAAAGCTATAAATAAATCCATACAATTAATTAGAATATACATTTTATTTTTTTATAAAAGACTCTGTCACATAAACCCCATTATATAAGCCCCACTCATAGATCTCATGAAATGTATTGAATGTCTAATTGTCCTTTATAAAAAAGCAAAAAATCAAAGTATAGAACTATCCCTATTTCTAGCCGTTTTTTTTTAATACATATCCACCACTTAAAAAAATATTCCAGCCAACCTACTCATCATCGTCGAACGGCGTCACCACCTTTGGATTCCTTTCGTTGCTCTCTATCATATGAAAGGTGGTTCGACTACCTTTTTGGTCCTCCTCCGGATTCCACATTTTTCAACCTTCATATCAACTTTTTGATGAATGTAACTAACTTTTGATAAAACATTAAGATCATATAAAACAGTCAGTTACATTTTTTGCATATAACTTAGTTTCAAAATATATTGCACAAATAGTTCCGTTAACTGAATTTTATAATTTAAGGCATGTAAACATTTATTATATTTTAACTATATAATTGGCTTACAAAATATAATGCATAAATGTTCATATTAGTTTGAAAATGTAATACAACCATATGCTAATATATCATCAAAACTCTATCAAATCTTTCAAAAAACATATTTAACATCAAACACCAGATTCAATGAAAAAATTATAACCAAAAGCCATATCAAAGGCTACCATATTTAATATGAAACACTAAATTCAAGAAAAAATTGTAATAAATGTAAAAAAAAAAAAGAATAAGAAAAGTCATACATGAATCAACAGACATTGAAAACGATAGCCAAATCGATCAATTGTACAAAAAAAACTAGTTACATTTGTGAATATAATTAACTTTTACAATATATTCATATAATAAATCAGTTACATTCATAAATGTAACTATTTATAAAAAATGTATAAATCTACAAATTAGTTTGGAATGTAATTATCTTTGAAAAATTAATACATATAAGTCCAATAAAATTATGAATATGTAACTGACTTTAAATATTAACAATAACATTCTAGATTTAAACTTCAACATCAAAACACCATATCACAAAAACATGTGAAAAAATATCACATAAGCTAATGCAATCGGTTTGTCAGATAGATTTGAAATGTATCTGAATTTAAAAAAAAACGGTAGAGATGGAGGTTGGAGGAGGTGGAGGCTGGAGGCTGGAGGAAGGCTTGAAAGATAATCAAACCATCTCTCATATGATAGAGGACGACGAGAGGAATCCAGAGGTGGTGGTGTTGGTCACCAGAGATAAACAGGCAGACCGGAATGATTTTTTAAAGTAGTAGATGACTTAGGAGGGTATAAAAGGGTATTATGGATAATGTCATCAATGCCACCTCATGGGGCCTATGTAATGGGGTTCGTGAATCATTTTTCTTTATAAAAACATATATATCTTAGGGAAAATGATCAAAAAAATCTCTTAAAAGTTTGAAATACCCAAATCAACCACTTTTTAAAATTATACATAAAAAAATCTCATTTCATAATTTGGGAAACACAAAAGATTAATTTATCCTTATGTAATTAGATCTTTAACATCCCTTATTAGGTTATTTCACACCATTTTTTTTTTTTACATCTGACCTAAATCAATTCTCTTAAAGATTTTGTTATTATATATCATATTGTATGTTTCTTACATATATCTTACCTGATGTTGTTTATCATTTTTCATTATGTATAATCATAATCAATAATGATTCATAGACCCCAATCTCACAGGTCCCAAATAGACCACATGATGTGACAATATGACATTATCTAAAATACCATTTATTTCACAACAACCTCCAACACCTTTTTTTTTACGGTTTTAATTGTTATCCGCAGATCATGGAATCTCATTCATCATTGCATTTCATCATCCTCCTATCATGTAGAATTCCATGAGTAGACACTCGCGTTCGAGGCGTTCAGGGCGACAAATATTGAATCATTCAGAAACGCCGATAGATCGATCAGAAACAACGTCGACGGTTCAAACAATCATGCATGTCGGATTTGCTCAGGCAGACTTCCAGCCTTTTTGAGCTTTCGCAGTAGTCGAATCTCGTGTGTAGTCTCTGTTCATCGTTCACCTCTATATTGAATGTTGTGAATTTGCTCGGTTTGACGGCCTCGTCGACGTCGATTCCAACCTTTGAAACGTTGAGACTGACAGAGAGGATGGTCGGAGAGCTTCCTATCTTTAAACGACGGACTATCCGGGATAACCACAAAAGCGAGGTCCCCAATGGAGACGGAGATGGTGAAGTAAATCGAAAGCGATGTCAGATATTTTGTTGTATTTACATTGTGAAAATTGTGTATTGATTAATACTGTTACATTTATAAATGTAATTGTTAATGAATATTGAAGTTTGATGCGAAAGTGACACATTTAAGCAATACACAGTTTTTTGTTATTTTGTTACATTTTAAATGTAACGGTCATGTAAATGTGTGTATTGTTTTATGTATTTACATTTGAAATGTTACATTGAATATCATTCTCAATATCTAAATGTAACACTACATACTATTACATTTTATATGAGATAGTTGTTTGATGCTACCGTTATATTGTAAATGTAACACTAAATAGTTTTTTTTCTTCAGATCTGTAATTTTTTTTTTTACATTCGTAAATGTAATAGTCATTCGTAAATATATATTTTTGTTATATTCATAAATGTAATATTCAATCGCATACACATAATGATTTGTATTTGTTACATTTGTAAATGTAACAGTCAATCGCATACATGTACTGATTTATATATTTATAAATGTAACAGTTAACTACAGTTATAATCATAAATAAAAAACTGGAACATTTTTTTATTTGGTGTTATTTAGGTAAGTTTGGTGTAATTTAGGTAAATTTTGGTGTAATTTCGATGAAAAACAATTTAGGTAATTTTTGTGTAAGTTAAGTAAGTTTTTGTATAAAATTCATAAGAATTTTCAAATTTGAATTTTGAAATAGACAAATTTTAGAGTGGGATATATTTTTTAAAATAGGTAAATTTCAAAATAGACAAATTCAAATTAGTGTGAATGATTAATAAGAGAAAAAAGGGGGATTTCGGTTAATGGGATTTATTTTTAATGAAGGGCATATATGTATTTTGCCATTTTACCTATTTTCAAAAGTTAACAAACCAACCAATAAGGTGATGACACCTTATGGGACATGTGAGTGGGGCCTATGAGTTGTATGAGTTAGGGCCTGGGTATCATCACTCTAATCATAATATGTAATTTAAATATGTGTTATGCCTAAATCGATATCTTAGTAGTCTAAATTCATATTCACATTTTATTTTACTTGACTATTCACATATTTTTATGGTGTCATCAATTTATCATAAAAAACTCAAATTAGTTTATATTTCCATTCTTTTTTTTAAAAAAAAATCAACATTTAATGTAGTTTATCATAAAAAACTCATATTATATTAGCAAATATCTTATAAAATCCATCTAATCACAAAAAAATTAGCGTAAAAAAAAATTCTTCATGAAAATGTGTGAAATACATTAACAAAATTAAGAGAGTGAAATATTTTAACAAAATTAAGAGGTATAAAATTAAGCGGTATATAATATGTTAAATGATTTAATTATATAATGGTAGATTAGTCTTTTACATTTCTAAAATTATGAAATAAAAATTTTTTAGATATAATTTTAAAAAGTGGTTGATTTGAGTATTTCTAACTTTTGAAAGACTTTTTTTTTGTCATTTTCCCTGTACCTTATTAGAAAAAGTATAATTTTTTTTAAAAATACAAAACAATTGTGTGCACTGAAAATTGTGCTAAAAAAGGATTTGGATGTAATATTTTTCCATAAATAATATACTCGGTCACATTTTTTTAATCACACCAACTTCTTTGTCTAACAGGGTTTTCCTTATTTAGTTCGGTTACAATATAAATACATAACACAAGCATAATCCGACATACTTAAAAAAGATCAAACACCTGAAAAATTACAAAGTGAATATACCAATACGACTAGAAAGCAATTTGTTTTCATATTCAATTATCATCATAGGAATGCTCAGCGCCCTCCCTCTATAGATAATGCAGCACGTTTTTCCAAACTATATAAGCCAGTGCTATCACCACCACAATTGCATGAAGATTGTCCAAGTAAGCTCTCCGTCTCTTCTGGATTATATGGAACTGAAGAGTAAATTTCAAACATTGCAAGTCCTTCAAGCTCCATTGCAACCTCCTTCATCGTGGGCCTCTCTTCACCTGTCATGGAAAGGCATCTTGTGATGAGCTTGCAAACTTCAATGATCAAACCTATCCTCCCCTCTTTCAAAATCTGAGGATCTAATACTTCCAAAATTCGGTTCTCTTTCATGGATGTCACAAAAGTATTAGCTAAACTTTTCTCCTTTACAATTCCTTCGACAGAAGTAACCGCCTTCTTTCTTGTTAAGAACTCCGCGAGAACAACCCCAAAGCTATAAACATCACTTTTGTCTGTCAATTGTCCTGTTTGCAGGCACTCTGGGTCCAAGTAACCCCATGTGCCTTGCATAAATGTAGCGAATTGGTCCTTGTTCAAGGGGGTCAACTTGGAAGCTCCAAAGTCTGACACTTTTGCCATGTAGTTAGCATCTAAAAGGATGTTAGATGACTTGATATCTCCATGGAGGATTGGAGGGGAAGCCGCCGAATGTAGATAAGCTATTGCTGATGCTGTTTCAGTGGCAATTCTCAATCTATCTTTCAAGGGAATCAGTCTTCCACTATGTATAAGATGGAAAAGTGTCCCATTAGAAATATATTCATAAACTAGCATGGGAACCTCAACCTCCACGCAACAACCCAAAAGCTTAACCACATTTCTGTGGTTGATTTGAGAAAGAATGATCATTTCGTTTGCAAATTGTGTGTTTTGCATCTCATTGACTACCATGGACTTCTTAACCGCGACCACTCTGTTGTCTGGCAAAACTCCTTTAAAAACCATGCCCTGTCCTCCCTGACCAAGGATGTTGTTTTGGCTGAAATTGTTGGTTGCTCTCTCGAGATCCTCTTTACTGAATATCTTGAATGCAATATTTGGATTTGAAGAAAGCAGTTGCTCAAGATGCAACCCACCATTTTGTTCGAAGAATTGGTCATTGAGATTGTTGAGCTTTCTCATTTGAAGTCCCAGAAAAATCCATGAACCAATGAGAATCAAAATGAAAGGGATACCTATTCCTGCGTGTCCAAATGAAACTTGTGTGTCAGGACTTTCTAAATTATTATAATAACACCAACTATAGAAGTGAAATTTTAGTTGTCTATGAGAAACTGGTGCCCCACCATTATTGATAATAGGTTATTATTTTTTGGATTCCAGGTGTACCACACAGGATATTGGGTGAACAAAACTAAGTTTAACTGAATCTGTAAAATTCTCCACTTGAGACTCAGTAAATATTAAATAGGATACAGAGCGTGGAGGTACCACACCATCTGCCTAAATTTACTTTAATTTCCTAAAATTTAGATATATATCTGCATTGTATGTGTATTTTATAGTGTATATATATGGTTTTAAAATGCATATGCCTCGTATTATTTTTTTTTATTCTATACACAATTTATTGACCCGGACACATGGTTTTACAAATAGGGTGCAAGTTAGACAGTTTGGGTTATGTTGGGTTTGAGTTTAATTATAACCTAACGTGAAGTTTAAGGGAATCAACCCAAACCTAACCCTATATGACCATCAAACCTATTTGCAGCCTCAAATATAGTCTGCACCATTTTTTATATTTTATAAATAATAAATATCATTTAATGAAGTACATATTTTATAAAAAAATATATATATATAAAATATATATATATTCTAATAAATTGTACATAAATTCATTTATAGAATGTGCAAAAAAAACTTTTAACGATATATACTTCATTACAGTTAATATTACATATGATAACAAGATATATGAAATACTAGTATAAAATGGGCGTAAAAGAGCTCTCATTGAGTATTACTACGCAAAAATTGAGGGAAGATGAGAGAATTACCTAGTGCCACTGGGACCACAGGGAATGAGCTTTTTGATAGGATGTTGCATTTATACGACTTGGGATCATCACTGTGCATTCCTTTTGGACACTCGCAAGTGTAGTTTCCAGGTGTGTTGTTGCAAATCCCATTGCCGCAAGGGTAAGAAAGTAGCTCCTTGCACTCATTAATATCTAATGAGAACAAAAACAAAAGCTATAATCACATCGATATGCAGGAGATGAAAATAGAGAGAGAGAGAGAGAGAGAGAGATACCCTCGCATCCTCCAACATCTTTAAGATAAGGGTTTCCTCGATAACCTGCGTTGCAATTGCAACGATAACCGATTCCGTTGGTTGCGTCATAGCAGTCACTGTTCTGGCTAACACAGGCATAATCAGATGTCATTATAGCTTCTTTGCATGTCTGGTTCCGAATCACCCAATCCAGGACCAGAGGAGCCATTCCGTCAGTCCTTTCGTAGAAGTTGCTGGAGAGATCCTTAACTCCATTGAAAGTGAACGCTTCCTGATCAACAAGCATGGCGTAGCTGCACGGGTTGTTAGAATAATTGGCTCTTGAGTTGTTGCCAAATATATAAACTTGGACTTTGATGTTCTTCACCCCCTTTGGGATGGACGTCTGGCAGCACCCGATCCCATTGCACGAGCCGTTGGTGACCATGCTGGGGTTGTTAATGCACACGGACATACACCCGGTTTTGAAGCCTAAGTCATCGTCAGTAAGGTAGGCGTAGGTGTCACATCCCAGCACGGTGAACTTGTTCCGGGAGTCGGAGAAGGAGTAGGTTCTGTCGCTCCATAAGCTAGTGGCCCAGTTCATCATCGTCTGGTTCCCATAATCGTCATAGCAGTCAAGGGCCACAAATTGAGAAATAGTCACCTCTCCAGTTAGGAGAGAGATGTTTGTAATGTGGAGATTGCCGCCAGAGAGGTATGGAACCGACCCATGATCAGTACTGTTGCAATCGATGCTGAACCCTTCCCTATAGCAATTCTCTCCGATGCCGAAAGGGTAAGGGATATTGGAAAGGTTACCACATTTATCTGGACAACCGGGCTTTGCTTGGGAGGCCACTGGGGTTGGGTGTAGGAACTGAAGCAACAACACTCCCAAGATCATCATCCTAATTATAATAGAGTTTTTTGTGTATGCTTTTGGGTGTGAGTTGCATATTGATATGTAGAGCCCCTTTTAAATTAGCCATTCTGGTTAGATGTAGGAGAGGAGACTTGTCTAGTCCATGACTTTTGTCTCTATTATTGACTTCGTCAAGGGGCCGCTTTCCCTCAATAGTATCTCAGTTATCCACACACACGCTTTGAATCTTCTAGGTGAATGAGACCTTCAATTAAATAATATGTCAAATAATTTTTTTTTGACTAAAATTAACATAACGTACGTTGCGGACTGAGGGACTCCCGTAGAAAACCACTGCCAAAACCAGTCCCAAATAATGGCGATATCAATCGATTATTACTATATATTAATAAATCTAAATATCTAAGAAATTTTATTTATACATCTTTTAAATAAAAATTACCGTGTAACCAAAAGTATCATATAAACCATCATAAGTTTGTCAATTGATTAATTTTTAATCACTACCTATTAGGTTGGTTATTCACATGTAATATGCAAGTCGTTGACTGTTTTGTGTGGACACAGAAGAGAGACTATATACATATTTGTTGAACCTTATAAGTTGGATATTATAGTTTTTATCTTGTAATAAGCAATTACGACATGTTTGTTTAAATTTATTAGAATTTATATAAATTAAAAACAATTTAAGGAGAACTATAAAAAAGAGACAGAAATGTGCACCTAAATTAATGACAGTACTACAAAATACAGAGCCTCATTTTCAAAGAACATCAGGACCATCTGAAAAAAGGGAGTTATGCAAGGAGAACTAAGAGAGCTCATATCAAATTACATGTACATTTCACAGCAATAGAATATAATCTGTTACCAAAAATCAAAAAAATAATGAAAGTGTGTAAATGGTGTTTTTGAAATTATAGCTTAGAAAATGCTTTAAATAATCTTTTGTTTAAACACTAATGCCCTCAACTCTTTTACAAATGATACATATTCATTCATCTCTTCCCAAACTCCTCTACTACACTTGAAAGGGTATTTTTGATATTTACATACCAAAAACAATTTTACATATAATTTATTCCAACAAACATTCACATTCTTTTTATCCATTTTTTAACAGTTTTAACAAACATGTACATTTTACTTATCAGAAAAAATAAAATTTATGTATGAGTTATAATATATAATATATAATCTATAAATTAAAAATGTATACATAAAATTCTACATGTCACCTATACAGTCAACTACTAGTTTTTGGTTTAATACCACAAAAAAATAAAAAATAAAAAAAACACTTTTTTGTTTTGACTGTCCTTGTCAGTCTATACTTTATACCCTTGCATAATTCTTCTTTGATAATGGAATCTAATTTACTCTAAATGCGTGGTTGACGGAGTCAATCCTACACTAGGTGAGACCTTGACTTTGAAATTTAATAATAAAATTCCGTTTGCGAACCTTCAAAGAAATTAATTAACAACATGATTATTGATTATTCGTTGTGCATAACTGTAGAAGCAATTTTCTGTGATAAATAAGTTGTCCAATCGCTCAACCAAGCCCTCATTTTTATTGGAACGGATATCCCCACCACCTGTTCTACATCTCACTATTTTTTTATCCCACCATCCTTATTTTTTATTTTTTTTAAACCCACTATATAATATATATATATATATATATATATATATACTCACAAATGGGACAATTATTTAAACCCTCATTAAATGGAAAACTACCCCGATGTATAGAACAGCTATCCAATCAATTTTTTGAAACCTATCAAACCATCCTGATAGAAAACCACCCCTAATTTTTATTTATTTATTTATTTATTTTTGTCTGTATCAAAGCAAGCTCACAATGTATGCTAACAATTTGTCTATATTGTTTTATTTAAATATATGATTGATGTTAGTTTGAAAAGCATAACTCTTTTATTTTGTTTGTATATGATTCTGCTGGTTATTCAAACATGTGAGTATTATGGATTCGAGTCTTGACGCTGACTTACCCACCTGTTTGTTGACGACTATTCGAAAGAATTTTCTGTGAGACCGGGACAAACAGGCGAAGGTAGTTTTGCCAGCTCGACCGTAAGGTCAGTCATAGGGGTCCCTCCGATGTCACAAAAAAAAATGTGAGTATTAAAAAACACACACTTATATTGTTTAAACAAATTATTTTAAAATTTCAATATATAGGTTTCTATGGGTGTATATGTTTAAAAACACAAAACCAAGTTTATTTTGTTATTTCAAAAACAAATATTATCTCACATTAATTTTATTATTAATCTCTCATAAGTTGTGATTATATAGTCACTGTTCTCAATATTTCATTTGTCGATCGAAACTTATCATTTTATTTTTAATAATTTGTTAGTATCTAGTAGATACCAAATTTTTTGGTTTATTTTTTATTTTTAATAGCTTGTGAACTATAAAGTATAAACATATTTTTCTCACTTTGGGAATACAAGTCTCCACCGTTAAATGCTTGAGTGTTTGACAAGTGACAACAGTGTGTTTTATTTTTATTTTTTTGTGAAATATGACTCTCTAGAACGAAATGTCTGTAAGTCACATGCATGCATATTGATAATTTCAAAATTTTATATTATTATTTATTTTATATAGATGTTGAATAATGGCATATATTATATTTAAATTTAATTTTTAATTTTTTATTATTTTTTAATATTTTATAGAATTCAAAATACATTGTTGGATTCGGTTCCAGTCAAAATTCAATATATTAATAATTTTTAATATTATTTCCTTGGATTCGGTTCCAGTCAAAATTTGTATCCTGGTCCAATTCTCTTTCAGCGGTTGTCATCTCAGTCTGTATATTTAAAGTAATTCTGGTCCAATTCTCTTTCAACGAGAATATCATATATATTATTATTGAAAAATATATTAAAAAATGCAGACTGAGTTTGGAAAGGAAAACGGGAGTAATATTTTTTATTATTATTAACATAATAAAAGTTTTTAATATCCAACCGAGCACATTTAAAGTTTTTCTAATATATTTAAAGTAATTTTTTCAAACCCACTTTAAAAAATTCTTGAATCCATATCACTGATAGAATGAAAATAAAACCAGCAGAAGCTCGATGACATCACGTGAAAGGATGCATGTAATTAATAATACGTATAACTCTTTTTTCAACTCTCATGGTAACATAGGCACGTTTTGATTTTTTTTAAAGTAATATACTTTATATAATGAGATATATGTTTTTGTAAAAATAAAATATACATACTCAAATGAATTTAATGAATTCATTTATAGAAAATGTAAATTTTTTTAATATGATATATGCCTTATTAAGATTAATGTATAACATTAATAACATATATGATATTGGAATTTGAAATGGAAAAAAAAACTATGTAACATTACTATTAATGATAATATCAAAGGCCTGGGGTTCCGTTAATGGGGGAACTTTTTACTATCTCATGTGAGAAGCTGGAAACAATTCATGATTTCCAAATTAAAAGAATCAAGTTCACGTGACACAGCAACTTGTAGGGGACATCAACAGTGACTTGTAGCCTTGTAGGGGACCATCAAGACTTCGAACCAATAAAGGTCAAAGTCTTCCAAGACTCTTCTCGCTCGCTCTCACTGAATTAAGCAACATTAATTGCCTCGTGCGGATTGGTTCAAATTAATTAATCATAACCATCATTTTAAATTTTTAAAAAAATATAAAATACTTCATTTAATGAGTACATATCATAAAAAATAAAACATATGCTCAAATGAATTGTATGGATGCATTTATTAAAAATGTAAAAAAAATTGATCGATGTATATACCATGTTAGTATGAGTATATGTTTCGATGATCTTTTATCAATGTATATGAGACTAAAATTGTGGTTCAAAAAAAAAAAACTTTGCGTAATAGCACTCCATTTCAAAAGTCCTCTATATCTATCTAATTGGAGGCCCAGCAGGTTGGTCTTATTCAATCAAAATCACGAGTTCGAATAATTTGGATATGAATTTTCCAATAGCATGTTAATGAAAATTTTCAAGAATCCAAGGCAAATAAGTTTTATACTAAAATTAAAACAAAATGTAAAGAAAGAAGACCCGAGTCTTCAGTTAAAAAGAAAAAACAGAGAGTTTATTTCGCTAACACAGCAGTACTTATCATAAAATGGGAGTGCTGATGTTTCCATCTCCAACCAACCACACCCACACCTCCGGATAACAAGAACTCAATCGAAGAAAAACAGTAATACAAACCCTATAAATAAGATCTTTACTATAAATTTTTATTTCTAACACTATTTTTAGTCATACATACTTTATTAGAAATTTTTATATATTTTATACATAATTCTATACAATTAATTAGAGTATACACCTCACTTTTTTTTATAAAACTATATATTCATATTATTTGATAAAGCATAATATTTTTATAAAACTCAAAACTAGTATGCACTGAAAATTTGACTGAAAAAAGAATTGGATGTAATATTTTATAATAAATAAATATACTTGATCATATTTTTTAATGGCAGTGACTTCTTTGTCTAACGCGATTTTTCTTATTTCGTTCGACTACAATACAATTATACAATTACATAACACAATCACAATCCAACATATTTTTCAAAACAAAAACACTAACACAATTTTCCTTATTTCATTCGACTACAGTACAAATACATAACACGGTCATATTTCAAAACTAGTGTGCATTGCAATTTTGGTTGAAAAAGAAATTGGATAAATATATATGATCGATCGATCATATTTTTTTAATAGCACCAACTTTGTCTATCTTGATTTGCTTTATTTCATTCAGCTACAATACAAATACATAACATAATCACAATCCATCATATTCAAAAAATATAAATAAAACACTAAAAAATTACAAAATGAACATACCGATACAACTAAAATGCAATTTGTTTTCATTTCCTCATCACAGGAATGCTCAACGCCCTTCCTCTATAGATAATGCAATACGTTTTTCCAAACTATAAATACCAGTACTATCACCCACAGAAATGTCTGATGATTGTCCGAGTAAACTCTCCATCTCTTCCGGATTATTTGGAACCCAATGATGAATTTCAAGCACTGCAAGCCCATCAAGCTCCATCGCAACCTCCTTCATCGTGGGTAGAGGTGTATAACGGGACGGGCCGGCCCGGCACGGCCCGTTTTAGTGCCGACGCAGGCTGGGCCTGCCCCCCGGCCCGCGTGCCGTTTCCGGCACGGTTTGTGCCGCGGGCCCCACCTCCATTCAACAGCTAGTTTTACTAGCCGTTGGCACTACCCGTTGGTGGGCCAATGGGCCGGCACGGCCCGTTGACCCGTTCGAACAAAAAAAAATTTAAAATTTACAAAATTACCCCACTCACATAAAAAAAAACAACTATATTCAAGGGTATATGGGGTAATTTTCATCCAAACTTTACCTATAAATACCCCACTCCATCCACTCATTTCTTCATCAATTCAATCACAAATCTCTCTACTCCTCCACTACTACACTCTCTTCTTCCTCTAAAATTTTCTAGTTTTGTGTTGGAATTTCAAGTGCTCTAGTGTTCAAGTGCTCTCTTTCTCTCCAAGTAAAAACTTCAATCAAATAGAAGTGGTGGTGGAAGCTCTCTCTCTCTCCAATCTCCATTTCTTCAAGGCTCTTTCTAAGAGGAAGTTCACTCCAAAAGGTGACAAGGTTGAAGGCTCCAACTCTCCAAGCCTAAAGGGGACTAGGGAAGCTCTCTCTCTCTCTTTAGTCTCTAATCTCTACTAGTCTCACACTCTCCATCTCTAGTTTCTACACTCTACACATTTGAATTTTCAAATTTTACAAATTATATTTCAAGTTTTAAATTCAAATTAATTATATATTTCAAAACCAAAGTGTATTTTAATTTTAAATTTCAAATTTTAACTATTCAAATTTTAAATTCAAATTTCAAATTCTAATTTTAAATTCAAATTTCAAATTCTAACTTTAAATTCAAATTTTAAATTCAAATTTCAAATTCAAATTTTAAATACAAATTTCAAATGGCCAACCCAAACATAGAATATTCACACACTGATGATGAATTTGACAATATCGATAGCCAACCACATGATTTTCCCCAAGACCAATCCCAAGCCCCCCATGAATCAGTTGGAGGTGATGTTGGTGCATCATCTAGTCACCCCCAACTGGAAAACAAAAAAAACCCTAAAAAAGAAGTAGGAAGTCTGAAGTCTGGGAGCACTACATAATACAGAATATTAAATACCAAGGTAGAATGGAAGATAGAGCTGTTTGTAAATATTGTAACAAAAATTTTAGTTGTGCAAGTGCGGGGGGTACCAGACATCTCAAGAGACATGCTGAATCATGTCTGAAAAGACATCAACAACAACTGAATCCCGGTACGCAGTCTCAGATTGGGAGTTTCGGTCAAACAGGTAGTACTGAAGGTACAATTTCTACATTCACTTATAATCAATCTGGTATGAGAGAAGGTTTATCTGTATATATAGCTGGTGATGAACAACCATTTACATTTGCTGAAAGTAAAAGATTTGAACGTTTTCAAAGAAGGCATGTTAATCCACAATATAGAGGTGTTTCTAGAAATACTATTAGATTAGATATAATTAGAGTTTACAATGAAATGAAAAATTATTTAATTCAATCATTCATGAACATTCAAAAAATTGCATGCACATCTGATTTATGGACCGGTAAGAATGATTTATCTTATATTTGTGTTACTTCACATTATATTGATTCTCATTGGATGTTAAATAAAAGAATGTTAGCTTTTCGTCCACTTATATATCCACACACCGGCACAGTAATTTATCAAGCAATAATGGATATTTTTAGAGAATATAATATAACTGAAAAAATTTTATCCATAACTTTTGATAATGCTAGTAATAATAATAATGCTATTTTAAAATTTAAATCTTCTTTGGGTTTACCTTATGATTTTGAATTTTATGATTGTAAATGTGTTTGTCATATTATTAATTTAATTGTACAAGATGGATTAACTCATATTGAAGCATCTTTAGTAAATATTAGATTAGCAATAAAATTTATTACTTGTACACCTTCTAGAGTACAAGCATTTGGTGATTTTTGTGCAACACGCAATATTCCCCCTAGAAAATTTCCTCTTGATATGCATGTTCGTTGGAATTCTACATATATAATGTTGCAAAGTTGTGTAGGTTATGAAAACTTGATTATTGAATTTAATGAAATGTTTAACAATCGTGTTGATATTTCTCCTATTGATTGGCAAATTTCAAAAGTTTTTGTACAATTTTTAAGTGTTTTTTATGACGCTTCAATTGCTTGTTCAGGTGTTTATTATCCTACATCAAATCTTATACTTAGACAATTATTTAATATTTCTTGTGCATTTAAAGAATATAGAGATTATAGTATACTTCAACAATCTATTATCTTGATGGAACAAAAATTTAAAAAATATTTTGAAGATATTCCTATGCTTTTTTGTTTAGCTGCTGTAATGGATATTACAATTAAATTAGATACTGTTAAAACTATAATTTCAAGAATAAGCGATAATGTTAGATTTCCAATGGTTATAACTGGTGAAGATGTAGAATTTGCTTTAACTGAAATGTATAAAAAATATGAAAATAAATATGCAAATAGAACTCGAGCATCTTCCTCCACTTCATCTGTTACTTTATTAGGCAAAGGTAAGAAAAAAGATTATTTCTTTGATTTTGTTTCACAAGGTTCACACACTTCACATGAACATTCTAGTAGTGGTAGTTCTCATCTTAATGAATTGTTTAAATATTTAGAAAATGATTGGAAGTCTCTTTTAACTGAAAAAGAGATGGAAAATTTTGATCTCTTGCAATGGTGGAAAGCACATGAAGTGACATTTCCTGTGCTTTCTATAATGGCAAGAGATTTACTAACTCCTCCAGTGTCTACAGTGGCATCAGAATCTTCTTTTAGTACAAGTGGGAGAATTTTATCTGAGAGGAGAACCAGGCTGGCAGCAAGTTCACTGGAAGCTCTTATTTGTCTGAAGGATTGGAGTGATGCTGATGAAAGAGAACAAGAATTTGTAGATAATCTTGAGGTGGATTTTACAAAATTCAACATAGATGATGATGAATGAAGATTTCACATTTAAATCTTCTAATTATTGTATTTTTTTTTATTTTTTGGAAGGTGAGTTGCAAGTGATTGATAGTTTTAATAGGTGCCAACCTAGTTGGGATGTATTAAAAACTATAGTGATGCAATTATCACTCACCTTTTATGTTATATTAATTTTTTGTATTTATCAATGTATTTTTTAAGAATTGTATAATTCATTTTTATTCATTAATGTACTATTTGTGAATTTTTTATTCATTTTATCATTTATTTAATTAATGTTCAATTGTTCATGTACTCAAAAATTCAATATTCAATCAAATAAATACTTGTATTCTTAATTCCTTTTAGTTTTCAATTTTTATGAATAATTTATGTGTATTTCTTTTATTTTTCAACTTAAATCAACTAGTAAATTAAACATGAAATTAAATATTGAACTTTAAAATTTTTTTAAAAAATGAGTATATAAACGGGCCGGCCCGTTGGCCCGCCGGGCTGGCACGGCACGGCACGCTGGCCCACCGGGCTGGCACGGAGGGCCGTGTTGGGCCGGCCCCCTGTGGCCCGTGCCGTGCCGGCACGGCACGGTAACATTAAACGGGCCGGGCCGGGCCGGCACGGCACGGCCCGTTTTACACCTCTAATCGTGGGTCTCTCTTCTCCGGTCATCCTAAGGCATCTTGTTGCATGCTTGCAAACTTCAATGATCAAATCCGTGTTCCCCTCTTTCAAAATTTGAGGATCTAATACTTCCAAAATTCGGCTCTCTTTCATGGATGTCACAAAAATATTAGCTAAGCTTTTCTCCTTTACAATTCCTTCGACGGAAGAAACCGCCTTCTTTCTCGTCAGGATCTCCGCGAGAACAACCCCAAAACTATAAACATCGCTTTTATCTGTTAATTGCCATGTTTGTAGTCACTCTGGGTCTAAATAACCCCATGTGCCTTGCATAAACGTAGCGAATTGGTCCTTATCCAAGGTGGTCAGCTTTGAAGCTCCAAAGTCTGACACTTTCGCCACGTGGTTAGCATCTAAAAGGATATTAGATGACTTGATATCTCCATGGAGGATTGGAGGGGAAGCCGCCGAATGTAGATAGGCTGAAGCCGTTTCTGTTACTATTTTCAATCTATCTTTGAAACAAATTAGTCCTTTGCCATGTATATGATGGAAGAGTGTCCCATTGGCGACGAATTCATATACCAACATGGGAACCTCAACCTCTACACAACAACCCAAAAGCTTAACCACATTTCTGTGGTTCATTTGTGAAAGAATAATCATCTCATTTGCAAATTGCGTGTTTTGCATCTCATTGACTACCATCGACTTCTTAACTGCGATCACTCTGTTGTCTGATAAAACTCCTTTAAAAATCATGCCCTGTCCCCCCTGACCAAGGATGTTGTTCTGGCAGAATTTGTCGGTTGCCCTTTCGAGATCCTCTTTACTGAACATCTTAAATGCAATATTTGGGTTTGAAGAAAGTAGTTGCTGAAGATGAAATCCACCATTTTGTTCAAAGAATTTGTCTTTGAGATTGTTGAGCTTTTTTGTTTGAAGTCCCAGAAAAATCCATGAACCCATGAGAATCACAATAAAAGGGATACCCGTTCATGCATGTCCAATGAAAATTATACATCATCAATTATTATAGCACAAAATTTAAATGCGAAATTTTTGGTAGTTATGAGAAATAGACGCAGTGTTAATTTAGGCCAGAGATTCGGGTCCTCCCTCCCCCCACTTTTTTTAATAATAGGTGATCGTGTCTAGAATCCTGGGTGTACCCACACAGGATAACCTTCATGAATTTATTTTAGGTGGAAAATACCAATTGACTTAAGTTAAATTAAATCTTTATTAGCTATATATGTGACTAGACTGTATGCATTTATTTAAGCAGATGAAACTTTTAAAAATGGATCTGGAAGAGGAGAAAATTTTACCGAGAGCTACTGGCACTACAGGAAATGAGCTTCTGCAGTCATACTTCATGGGATCATCACTATGCTTTCCTTTTGGACACTTGCAACTGTAGTTTCCTATTGTGTTTCTGCAAATCCCTTTGCAAGGGTATAAAGTCTCATTCTTGTCCTTGCCGCACTCATCAATATCTAATGAACCAATAAAAGATGTCTTTTTTATATGCAATAGTAGTTGTAAGGGAAAATTTGTGTTTTTACTGACAGAGAGACGAAAGCGATATATATACCTTGGCAACCACCATGAAGATAAGGGTTTCCCTGATAACCTTTGCTGCAATTGCAACGTTAACCGACACCGTTGGTTGCGTCATAGCAGCTACTGTTCTGGCTAACACAAGCATAATCAGATGCATTATTTTTCGCTTCTTGGCATGTCTGGTTGCTAATCACCCAATCTAGCACGACAGGAGCCAGTTTGTTCCTGTTATAATAGTCTTGGGAGAGATCAGAAACCCCATTGAATTTGAACCATTCCTGATCAACAAGGAGGGCGGTGCTGCAGGGGTTAAAATGAAGAACAGCTTGGTGGTTGTTGTAGCTCTTAAGTTTGAGGGTGATGTGCTTGACCCCCTTCGGAATGGACGTCTGGCAGCATCCGATCCCGCTGCACGACCCGTTGGTGACCAAGGTGGAGCTGTTGCAGACGGAGATGCAACCGGTACTGAAACCCAACTACTGTCAGTGAGGAAGGCGGAGGAGTCACAGCCCAGCACGGTGAACTTGTTCCGGGAGTCGGAGAAGGTGAAGGGTCTGCGACGCCATATATTCGCTAAAGGCGACTTGGAGCGATCACTATCTCTCCCTGATTTGTTATAGCAGTCGACAGCTATGAATTGAGTGATTGTGAATTCTCCCGTTAGGAGAGAGATATCTTTTATGGGGAAGACGTTGCGACTGAGGTATGGAGCCGGCCCTTCATCAGTATGGGTGCAACTGATGTTGAAGCCCTCTCGGAAACAATTTTTGTTTTCTCCATAGCCGAATGGATAAGGGATGCTGATGTTCCCACATTTATTTGGACAACCGGGTTTTGTTTGGGAGGCTACTGAGGTTGGGTGTAGGAGCTGAAGCAACAGCACTGCCAAGATCATCATCTTTGGTGTGCTTTTGGGTGAGTAAATATTGGTATGCATAGCCTCCCTTTTAAAGTGGTGGTTAGGAGAGGAGATTCTTGTCCACTCCATGACTTGGACTCTGTTTATTGGGACTTTTTTTTTTCTCCCTAAAGCCACCAACCGTAAGGACTTTGTTTTTTGCCGCGAAAGTTCACACAATAAAATAATATAACTTTGACTCTAGGCGAAACCAGTCCGAAATTAGTCACACTTAATTAATGGATAATATCAATTATCAGGACAACCAAATGCATGCAGTTCCATGCACGCACGCCGTGAGTACATGTTTTAATTTTTTTAAAATAATAAATATTATCTAATGAAGTATACTTATTTCGAATTGAATGGATTTATTTTTAACAAATGTAAATAAAATTTAACAAAATATATGTCTCATCTAAAGAGAAATATATCTTGTTAGATGATTAATAAGATATATAAGACTATAGATTTAGAACCGTAAAAGAAGGTTGTATATAACAATGTCCTTAATTAATCATAATCATCGTTCAAAAAATAAATCCAAATAGACCATTAAATTAAATTTCTGTTAACAAATTAGGGTTATTCTATTTGGTTAATCCTGACTGAAAATATAGGATATAAAAAATCTCCTACAATATGTTATAGATGCGTTAAACCTTTTATAAAGGATAATTTTAATTACTTCTCCTGATAAAGGTTGTATAATCTATTCGGAGGGGGTAAAATTACATTTACATAAGGTTTATAACATTTTTATCACATTGTAATAGATTTTTGGTATACTGTGTTTTCAACCAAGGTTAATCAAATTGAATATTCATAAATCACCATCTGTCAATGAAAGTTTAAGTCATTGGTTATTTGGATTTGCATAGATATTTTCAGTGGGGTTATATGAATTTCAAGAAAAGTTGAGGGTTAATATGGATTTCAGATAGTTTTATAGGGGGTTATTTGAATTTTTCCTTAAAAATAACAAAAAATAAAAAAAATCAATGCCTGCGTCAAATTGACCCAGAATCAATTTTTCAATATAAATTTTCATAATAAAAAAATCATTTTTTATGAGGAAAAAAACCTTCTAATAACCATGTCACTAGGCGCACTCATTTTTATTTCCTAGCTTCTTATCTTACCTTATAGCCTTAATTATGTTAACTATGTTGAGGGGCATCTTCATGTCATATTTAAGGGTGCGTTTGGTTGCGCGATTGCAAGAAGCTGCGTTTGTAATCGTGCAACCAAACAGTTTTGTAATCGCAGTTTTAAACCCAGCGATTGCAGATAAATAGTGTCCAAAAGCTGCGATTTCAAAAAGCTGAGAAAGTGAGCTTCCTGCAGAATCAGTTTTGCAACCGCGCAACTAAACGCACCCTAAGTCTGAATGTCTCTATCCTCATCCATGATTTCAACAAACAAACTGTTATGGTTTGAGGATCTTGGATAAATACGAAGAAAGACACAAACAATTAATGTGGTTATACAAATCTTGTATAGATCCATGGAACACAGTTAGAAGCTCGACTCCCATCTGACTCTGCGAAGCGTGAATAATACTTTGCACACAAGAATCATGCTACATATTATAACACCAACATTATATTATTGTTGGGATCCAAGTCCTCCGCGTGCTCATAAGCTGGTTCTTTGTCCTCATCACATTCCATGTGCCTATGATATCATATGATAATTAGATATGACGAATCAGCCATTGGTCCTGCAGTTGCTCATTTATTCTATTTGCAAGAATTTATTTTGCACTATAAAATGCTTGTTACGATTTTGAGGATCTTGGAAGCAATAGATCTAACGAATAATTACATAAACACAAAGAATTAACGTCGTTAAAGCTTAGGTTCACGGAACACACCAGATATCAATCCACAATAAAACAAGAGATTTTTACAATGACCACACAGTAAAATAAAAACGCTAGAGCCTGAAAAAAATATGAGATGTTCTTTTATAATAGCATTACATTAAGGGTAAATTACTCTGTGCATATTAATTAGGCTCCATGATATAACAATGCTTTCAAGAGAAAGTCAGCATGTTGGTGTTCGGATGAGTGTATCCTAATGTCGTCCAGAGCTCATGCAATGAATGCCATAGGATGAGATGGTAGGGCAATTAAGAAGAAGAATATGAAGAATAAGAACTAAGAACTTATACCTTAGTTATAGGATATGTTAAGCGACATGTTAACAAACGACATGTTACCCCGACTATATTTGTGTTTATACTTTATGAAAATTACAATTTCAGACCTGAAAAAAAAAAAAAAAAAAAAAAACAATCAACAAACATGTGATTGTTTGTTACGTGCCAAATGTGTGGGGGAGGACTGGAGACAATAGATCATCTAATGCTCGAGTGCTCAGTGGCTATTCTGATTTGGCGTCGGTTGATGGGCGCCACTGATTTCGTGGCTAACTTATCAACCATGGAGGACTTGTGGACCGCGGTAGAAAGCTATGTTCTCGGAGGGACAAGAGCGTGAAAGCAAAGGTTTCTCAGATTCTTATATCTGCGGTAACTTGGATAATTTGGTTCTCCCGCAACCATTTATTGTTCAAAAGGACTCCGGTGTATGTGGAGAATATTTAGGACTCCGTTATTAATTTTATTATTTTTTGGGGTACCTCTTGCACTAATGCGAAGAATGTGTATTTTCTTAGGAATAGATTATCTGTTGATGAGTAAAACGGTGTGATTTCTTGTATGATCAGAAAATAAAGTAGATATCCCTTCTACCTTTATTTTCTGGTGGGTTGTCATGTTTTATTTCTATTTTTATTTTGAACATCCTCTTTCTTTTAAAGATGTCTACGGTTTCGTTAAAAAATAAACATGTGATCGAGGATATGGAAAGCTCAACAAATTTTAGCATGACAATGACTTGTGTACAGCTTAATAGCTGGACATTAGGACTTGGAACCAATAAAGGTCAAAGTCTTCTAAAACAGTGGATGTCGCTAGCTCTCTCTGCCCGTTCGCCGAACAGGGTGGATACAGTGGATTTGCAACACTTGTTTATTTTTTTATCTTTTTTGAGAGAACACTTGTTTATTTTTTGTCATTATATTCTCTTTTTCTGATTAAATATATATTCATTTCTGGGATGCAGGGATGCAGAGATAGGTCAAACCTTGTCACCTTGACTTGATATTGATCTCAAGATCACGTCTCCAAGAACCTTCATGCAAGGAAATCAGGTACTTAATAACACAAGTGGATTGGTCCTTACCAAAAAAACATACAAGTGGATTGGTCATGGGGAATTTCAAAAACACATGATAGAAGCGTGAGTACACGAACTCATTTTCTATCTTCCTAGCTACCTGTTAATCCTTATTAACGTAGCATGACGACCAAAAAAGATCCGATCTATTTTAAGATTCCATCATTCCATGATAAATCTTGAATTGTAGGTCACAGATAACAAATACTTATTTCCAAAGACATTTTTAATGGTATAATTATTAAAATATAATATATGTCATTAAATACATACCGCTAAATAATAAAACATACTTTTAATAACAATTATTGAAACTACTAAAAATAAGCAAATAACATAATAAAAGTTGTAACGCCCCTCCGAATCCACGACTCCATTTTGAAGCATGAAATCCGGGTGCGTTAATCAAAATTTCCTCAAATCTCATAGTATTAATATTATTTTTTTTCAGAAACATAATAATACATCACCATAATTATACATCAATACAACAACATATTTTATTCATCAATTTCCCAGGATAAAATCCAAAACACATTCTCAATTTACTGTATATACATCGGGATCAACTGAATTCTAAATATCACCATACTATCATACATATGGGTCCTCTACATGCTAAGAAATTATCAACACCTTCTACACGAGTCTAATGCTCCAGAATATATGACCTCGTCCACAGCCACAGCCACATCGAGATCCACCAATCTAAGTCCTTAAATCTAAAAGGTTGGGAAAAGAGGGGTGAGCAACCACACGCTCAGTGAATGGACCTATGGCGTCCCGTTAGTACATTTATAATCAAAATATAATAGTCATAAAATCTCTACGCAGGCATATAATATATCAAAAGAGAAAATATATAAAAGGCCCAGCAAGACATGCAATATATATATATATATATATATATATATATATATATATATATATATGGTCGCGATTACGTGCGGTGTGCGGTCGGTGCGGTTTACGACGTGGGCCGTTCGATCGCGGGTCCATCGCATCCAACGGTCGACGTGAATCGCACCCGACCGTCCGATGCGATGGACCCGTGATCGACGGCCCGTGATCGCGCACCGCACCGACCGTAAACCGCATGTAATCGGATCCCTATATATATATATATATATATATATATATAATATAGTCAAGTGATTGTGTGTGGCGGAACGGCGGTGCGGCTGCGACGTGGGCCGTTCGATCGCGGGTCCATCGCATCCGACGGTCGATGTGAATCGCACCCGACCGTCCGATGCGATGGACCCGTGATCAACGGCCCATGATCGCTGCCGCACCGTCGTTCCGCCGCACCTAATCGGTTCTCTATATATGTGATTAGGTGCGGCGTGCGGTCGCGTGCGACGTCGACCACGGGCCGTCGATCACGGGTCCATCGCATCAGACGGTCGGGTGCAATTCACATCAATCGTTGGATGCGATAGACCCGCGATCGGACGACGCACGTCGGATCCGCACCGTGCGGCCCGCCGCACGCTATCACTCGGGTATATGAAGAGTGATTAGGTGCGGCGTGCGGTCGCGTGCGGCGTCGACCACGGGCCGTCGATCACGGGTCCATCGCATCAGACGGTCGGGTGCGATTCACATCGACCGTTGGATGCGATAGACCCGCGATTGGACGACGCACGTCGGATCCGCACCGTGCGGCCCGCTGCACGCTATCACCGTTGGATGCGATGGACCCGCGATCGAACGACCCACGTCGGATCCGCACCGTGCGGCCCGCCGCACGCTATCACTCGGGTATATATATATATATATTAACGATACGTATAACTCATTAAAAATAATCATATTTTGCATAAATGAATTTATGCAAATCAATTATTAGAACATATATATCATTTTTATAGAAATTTATACCTAATTAGATAATGTATATTATTTTTATAAAAATAAAAAAATGTGAAAACTAAAAGTGGAAATGGAAAATGGACTGCACGTAACGATTTCCTATCACAATAACGCACAAACCCTATTGCCAAGTATTTCAATTCCTCCCTTGTCCGTGTCATTTGATGTATAGATATATTACCTTTGTAATTTCACCGGGCCCTACATTTTATAGATGAGTTATAATTAGATGAGCTCGATCGGCAAAAAAATGTAGCTAAAGTAGATGTCAACTTCTAAATCTACTCTAAAACCAATTCACCACCTTACTTTGCTAAATTGATTTATACATTATCAAAATGAGAAATATTCATGTGGTTAATTGGCATTTCGGCCAGAGTAATTTGTTCCTCGTAGGTCTCACACAAGTTCAAGATCATATCCACATGGTTATGTTAGTGAGTTATCTTGTGCAACCAGGAATCTTCGTCATATTTAATTGGTAGCGCATGCATATTTGGCCTCGGATTTGGAAGTGGATCTTGGTGTGGACTTGCAACGTGTAGACCGAGTTACATGATTGATTGTACTGAGCATTGAATTAGGCTTATCCATTGTGAGACTTTTGATTCTCTGCTTTGGCCTGGTCTTTCCTCATAAATTTCCCTCATCAAATTGCATGTGCGCCTATAGTTCCGGCCACCAGCCAAAACTTTTTAGATAATGTTACACAATATCTTTTTTAATCTCGAATTAAGCAATTGCTGTTCATTGCGAGACTTTGAGCCTCAGATTTGGCCTTGTCTTCCGAGTTACATGATTGATTGTACTGAGCATTGAATTAGGCTTTATCCATTGCGAGACTTTTGATTATCAGCTTTGGCTTGGTCTTTCCTCATAAATTTCCCTCATCAAATTGCATGTGCACCTATAGTTCCGGCCACCAGCCAAAACTTTTTAGATAATGTTACAAACAATATCTTTTTTAATCTCAATTTAAGCCTACATCTGTTTTGAGGCTCGCACCTGGACCCGGCCCTAGGCCTGCATGAACCAGGCCAGTTTGGGCTGGCCCGTAGGGCTACCCATGGGCCAGGTCCGTGGTCCTTTGAAAAGCCCCCAAAAAAATTGTTTGGTGAGCCGTTGAGGTACACCCTTGGCCCAAGCCCAATCTGGACCGCTTGCCCATGGTCCGTGGGTCGGGCCTTGACCTTGTTTTTTTGGTTCGGGCCCGCCGGCTAGACAGGCCCTAGGCCTTGTTTTCACGGGCCAGGCCGCACCGGCTCATTGACAATGTCTAGTTGCAGACCGGGTTAAAATAGATTAAGTGTAACAGCGGTCATGAATTGTATTACACTTAAAAAGAAGCATTCAAGAAGTACAATTAAGCCAAATATACATACACATTCAAATGTATATTACAAAAAAATTCCTTATTGTACAAAAAAAAAAAAGAACATGTTTTATTTGTAAATTACTTTCAAAACATGAGCAATCCCCTCGTCATGTAATCTTCAGCGCCCTTCTTCTATGGCCAACACCGCACGTTTCTCCAAAGTGTGATAATGACTGCTATCTCCTGCATCCCAAAAAACTAATAGAATAATATTTAAGTAAAAAGTTAATAGTTTAAAATTAAAATAAATATTATTTAATTGTCTTAGACCTAATATCGAGTCTGCTCTGGGTGAAGTCCTTGAAGCTTTTGTCACCGGAGGCTTTGATGGTGGCGGAAGTGTCACAGCCAAGGCCGGTGAACTTGTTCTGGGTGTCGGAAAAGACGTAGGACCCAGGGAGTCTCCAAGTCGAGACTGAATTTAGCGGTGGTGTCGACGCGGTCGCCGGACTTGTTGTAGCAGTCCTGGGCTATGTGTTGCGTGACGCAGAGCTCCCTTGATTGGAGGAGGATCTTTACTATGTTGACATTGCCGCCGAAGAACAAAAAAAGAAAACACTACTACCATAAAACCTTAGATTTAGTAAAGCCTATGATCAACATAATCCCATAATTGAATATCAAGCCTATGAAAATAAAAATAAAAAATCCATAAACCCTGTATTGATTGAATGAATCCCATCATCAAATGAACACCATAAACCCTTCAACAAGAGAGAGAGAGAGAGAGAGAGCCTATCGATGTGTACGAGATTAATGATTGTGTCCGGCTTATTAAACGCAGAAGTTTTTGAGAGATTGGGTAGGTCTACATTTTGAAAAAATTTGAGAGAGAAAACAGGGGCTTAAATTTCAGGTAAATAGGGTTTGGGATGTTTTAGGAAGGCAAAGTGTATTTTGGAAAGAAATAAAAAACTTAACGGATGAACAATTACCCATTCCCTCCATTAATAACTTAACATCACGTGATCGTGATCTCACGTGACATTTGAATCCACGTGTCTAGATTTAACTAGTTCACATAAAAGAGCCATGTGTCTTTTTCACAAGAGATCCAAACCCCCAATTGGAGTTAGGTGTAGAAAATGTACCCGGAAAATGTTTAGGAATCAACAGTATACTTCATCAAATCTTGGGGGCGGGATATTAATTTTGTTATGGGTAAACTAATACTAATTGATGGATAGTCTCAGTTGTTTACTTAGGCTCCGTTTGGTTACGCGGTTTGGAACGATTCTGATTTTTGAAAAGTTAAAATCTCAAAATCGTGCAACCAAACGGGACGGATTCCTGCGAAATCAAAAGCTGGATTCTTTTTAATTTCTCTCTCGAAATCCGTGTTTTAAAAAGCTCAGAAACTGTGATTTTCGATAGGAATCGATTTTTTGAATTAAAAAGCAATTTTCTATACCAAACATTAAACTCCTTTTAAATATTGATTCCTAAACTAAAAAAAAAAACATCCCTAAAAAAGTCAAAGTCTAAAATCATCTTAAAAAACAGCTTTATTCTAAAAGCTATTTTTCAATATGTGTTTCCAAACGGAGCCTAGAGTTTTGGAGTTGGCAGGATTCTCTTCTGCTATTCCACTTTTGCTGTAACTCTTTGATTGTATGAAATGTCTAGTTGAGTTGCCCCTCAACTAGCTTTGTGTCCATTTTATTGTGCTTTAGCTTTTCATGAAAATGCTCTTGCCTACCTTCCAATAAAAAAAATAAAAACATTCCTAGGACCATTATCCTAAAGAAGTATTTTGTATGTGCTTTAGAGTAAGTAAAATATTGATACGCAGAGGACCCCCCCTTTAAAACTCGTCAGATATTCTGGTTAGATTTAGGAGAGGAGATTTGTCTACTCCATGACTTGGTCTCTATTATTCACTACACGCACAACGTTTGAATCTTCAGGTTGAGTGAGACCTTTAAGTAAATGTTTTCACATTTTGCTAATAATTTTTTCAAAGAAAAAATAGGATAACCATACGAAAGTCCTTTTTAAAATCTAATTTGGAAACCCGGATTTATCTGATTCAAATAATTATTAAATTAAAATCGAAGAGTGCTAAAAATTTGGTCACGAATCAACATTATTTTATTTTTTATTTTTTTAATGAAAGACAAATTCCAAGAACACGAGGCAGAGAAAATTTTCTACCATAGCAAAGAAATTAAAACAACGAGAAAACAAAAGGAAGGCCTAAGATAGTCCAGTCTATGCTACACGCCTACACCCAGATGTCACCTATATATGCCGGCACAAAAGTCCCAAACTTTACAAAAATCTAGGACCATTTTTCTTGTGTCATCAAAATATATATGGCTTCACATATTTTAAATGAACGATATCAATCAATTCTTATTCTTATAAAAAAAAAACTTAGCCTGGGCAGTGAAATAGAGAGGGAATAAGAAATAAGTGGATATTGTTACATCGGAATATTTGAGAACAAATTGACATTGATATTTCAAATTCTCTAAAATTGTGTTATTCCATATAATCTATACCACTGATATGATACAAAATTCACATGTTATCAATCCATATAAAGTTTCAAATCATTAGTCTTTCATAAATTTTTCTTCACATCATAATAATATTTTATTCACAACTTATTTATAATCAATCAAACAACAAAAAAATTTTGTTATTAAATTTCTTAACAAATTAAAACATAATCAAATAGAAAATTACTTATTCTTTATCTATATTGAAATAGTTATCTATCCTAGAATAATTTGTCGTTACCCAAACAAGACTAATTAATAGGATTTAAATATATTTTAAATAAACGTCATTGTGTAAACAAAAATATCATATAAAACATAGTAAGTTTATCAATTTATTAAATTTATAATCTCTAAACATTAGATTGGCTATTCACGCGTACCGTGTAGTTGACAGTATCAACCCTACACCGGACGAGACCATGAATTCGATATTAATCACAGGATTTCGTTTGCGAACCTTCAAAGAAATTTATAAGTTTAAAAAAGGGGACCCGCGATGTGACTGGGGAACTTCAATATGTGAAACGAACAGCGTGACTTGCTCTTATCTTAGGAAAATGTTACTTTCTTACTGTTTTGCATTCACACACATTTTTGTTCTTTTATAATTGTATATTTAATAAAACATTTTTTTAATAAAAAATAAAAATAAAATGCGTACTCATATAAATTAAATACATATATTTTTATATAAAAAATTTATGAGAGTATATAATGAAATATTAAGAAACAAAAAAAATTAACATAATAAAAAATAGCTATTTGCATAAATGTTTCTAATAAAATAATTTTCTCAAAATATCTTTTTAAATTATATTATCAACAATATCTCTAAAAAAAATTAAGTCAGTGCATGAATGTTCTTCTATCATATATATATATATTTGCATATGAATAACTTACAAAAAAAATTCATCCACAACTTAAAACTCTTTTGTTTGATAACGATGAAAATTTGATTTCAGCTTGACTATTTTGATAAAATGAAGTTTTTTAAAGATATTTATGTAAATAAACAATGAACGAAAAAAAAAAGATATTTATTTTTTTTATTTTTTTAAGCTTTACACCTGTTAAGCTCCCGTTCACAATACAACCAGTTTAGTTCTTAATGACCGCGCCACATGGCACTTGTTCGTGGAATGAAAAGAAAACATGAAGGCTATCAATTATATTTCACTTAAAAGAACAATTAAGCCATATATACACATTCAAATGTATATTACAAAAAAATTCCTTATTATACAAAAAAAACAAAAAAAAACATGTTTTTTTGTAAACAACTATCATAACATGAGCAATCCTCTCGTCATGTAATCTTCAACGCCCTTCTTCCATGGCCAACACCGCACGTTTCTCCAAAGTATGGTAACGACTGTTATTATCTCCTGCATAAAGCTCCATCTCTTTTACATTAATATGTGTCACCAACGTTTGGCCACCAACCACTTTCAATCCTTCCAACTCCGTCGCGACTTCCTTCATGAGAGGCCTTTCATCCCCTCTAATACTTAGGCACCGGTTGGCGAGGTTGCAGACTTTAAGTATCAAATCCATCTTCCCTTCTTTCACGATCTGGCCATCTAAAATATCCACTACTACATCATCTTTCATGGATGACACAAAGTGATTAGCTAAGCTTCTCTCACCGTCATTTTTCTCAACATAAACGGCCTTCTATCGTGTCAATAGCTCGACCAGAACTACTCCAAAGCTGTATACATCGCTTTTGTCTCTCAATTGTCCAGTTTGCAGGCATTCAGGGTCCAAGTAACCCCATGTACCTTGCATGAACGTAGCGAACTGGTCTTTATCCATGGGTGTCAGCTTCGAAGCTCCAAAGTCTGACACCTTCGCTACGTAGGTCTTGTCTAACAGGATGTTCATGGACTTAATGTCTCCATGGAGGATTGGTGGGGAAGCCGCCGAGTGCAAATAGGCTATTGCAGATGCGGCTTCCGTGGCCATCCTCAATCGGTCTTTCAAGGAAATATGTCCTCCACAGTGTAAAAGATCGAACAGGGTCCCGTTGGGAATAAATTCGTAAACCAACATGGGAACCTCAACCTCTAGACAACAGCCCAAGAGCTTGACAACATTTATGTGGTTGATCTGAGAAAGAATGATCATTTCATTGGCAAATTGTGTGTTTTGCATCGCATTGATGACCGTGGACTTTTTGACAGCGACGGTTCTATTGTCCGGTAGAACTCCTCTGAAAACCGTGCCCTGTCCTCCCCGGCCAAGGATGTTGTTCTCGTCGAATTTGTTGGTTGCCTTCTCTAGCTCTTCTTTAGAAAACATTTTAAATGTGGCGTTTGGATATGAAGAGATTAGTTGCTGCAGATGCAAGCCCCCGTTTTGTTCAAAGAATTTTTGTTTGAGATCAGTGAACTTTCTTCTTTGGAGTCCCAAATAAAAGCAAGAAACACCGAGAAGCAAAATGAATGAAAGACTTGTTCCTGCACGTCAAACAAGAATACAGATAATATATTAGGGTACTGTGTGTTTGATAATAATAAAAAAAAAAAACTAAGCTAACTAGAAGTATATAAAAAAAAAAGATAATATCGATCAGGAGATAGTAGAGGGATTTGGTACACAAGGATTGAGAGGGCGACGTTGAATTGTTCTTCGATTAATTCAATGCGTACTCTGCTCTCCCTAATTATATTGTTTGACTAATGATTCTTTGACAAACCCCATTTTAATATGAAAGACTAATTACGTATTAAAAAAAATATCACAATTTTAATTTTCGTTGCAAAATCATTTTTGCCTGATTGCCCGCTCCTAATCCTCTCAAACAGCACTTAAATGAATAAGAAATGATCCTTTTTTTAAGGCAAAGGTAGATCGTTTTATAACTAGGAGAGCAGTTACAACTATCCGAAAGTGATACTTCAAATGGTCTAATTATAACCAAAAGATTAATCAATTTGCCAATCCAAACGGATATAGAATACTTGTACTAAAAGTGGTAGCACGCATGCTAAAGTAATTAACAAGAAAATCAACTAAGGCAACCAAATTACTCAAATTTAAGGTTGCTCGATCAAGATTCTAAATGAAAATTAAAGAATTAGATTATGTATTCATTAAACTTATTGAGTTGGCCAAAGAAATTTTTGAGACATGATAGTTTCAAAATTACCCTAACAACAGTCAATATACTTGGTTATGCCTTCACTAATGAAAGATGTGCATATTCACCATTCCTCATGTAATTCACAGAAATAAAGAATAAGTCGTCACTGGATGCATGAAAATGAGACTCACCAACAGCCACTGGCACTACGGGGAATGAGCGTTTGCATTCGTACAGCATCGGATCATCACTATGTTTTCCTTTCGGACACTCACAAGTATAGTTTCCTGGTGTGTTTTTGCATATCCCTTTGCATGGATTGGCAACTCTATCCATGCATTCATCAATATCTGACAACGCAAATAACCAATCAGGCCAGGAAAGGAGAAGAAAAACAATACATAATGTTTGGAAATGAGTGAATGACTGTTACCTTGGCACCCCCCTTCAAGGTAAGGGTTCCCCTGATAGCCCTCACTGCAATTACAACGATAACCAGGACCATTAGCAGAGTCATAGCAGAAACTGTTCTCGCTCACACAAGCATAATCCGACGCCTTCAACGATTCCTTGCACGTCTGATTCCCTATCGCCCAATCCAGCATCAACGGCGCGGCCCCATCGAACTTCTTCTCATACGCATCCGCGGAGAGATCCGAAAGCCCACTGAACCTGAACCAGTTCTGATCAGCCAAAAAGCCATAGCTACACGGATTAAAATCAAGAACCGCCGAGTGATTCGAGAAGCTGGTGATCTTGATCTCGAAGTGCTTAACCCCTTTGGGTATGGACGTCTCGCAGCACCCGATCCCGTTGCACGACCCGTTGGTGATCATGCTGGAGCTGTTGCAGATGGAGATGCAACCGGTGGTGAAGCCCTGGGCCAAGGCTTCGATGGTGGCCGAGGTGTCGCAGCCGAGGCCGGTGAACTTGTTCTGGGTGTCGGAGAAGACGTAGGGGAGCTCCGAGGCGAGACTGAATGAGGCGTTGGTGTCGGAGCTGTGGCCGGATTTGTTGTAGCAGTCCCGGGCCGTGCGTTGCGTGATGCAGAGCTCCCCTGATTGGAGGAAGATCTTTATTATGTTGACGGGGACACCGGGGAGGAATCCGAGGGTGCCGTTTTCGGTGGTGTTGCAGACGACTTCGAAGCCTTCACGGAAGCAGTTCGGGCCGACGCCGAATGGGTAGGGGATGGTTAGGTTGCCGCATGTGGCGGGGCAGCCTGGTTTGGCTTGGGAGGCCACCATTGTTAGGTGGAGTAATTGAAGTATCAACACCACCAATAGCATCTTTTCTGATGGGTTGATCTTGATTTTGCACAAGAATTGTGAAAGCCTACTGATTGCTTTCAATATATTGAGTTAGGTTTGTTATGGTATTGGTTTTCTTTTTGTTTCTGTTCTTCTGTTTTTTTCAGGGGAAGATTAAATAGATCAGAGTTCTCCACTCGTTGATCTGGTCTGATATTATGCTCTAGCAAACCAAGGGCGACCTTTGAACGACATTCAACAATTAGACTGGAGAATTTTTATTTATTTACTTATTTATTATTATTATTATTATTATTATTATTATTATTATTATAAGATAATACACTCAATTTTTTTATAATTTAAAATGCAATCTTATGTATTGTTAGAAATTCAATAAATTCTTTTTAAATGTTTTCTTACATTTATTAAAAATTGATTCATTCACAACATAGAAAAATATTTATTTTTTATCAAAACATATGTCTCATTAAATAATTTTTATTATTTTTAAACAAAAGAAAACATGTGTGTGTTTTGATCGATAAAAAAGATTAAGTGTAACATATTTATTATTTATTTTTATTTTTATTATCATTGTTGTTGTTAGTTTGGGGTGAAAATATATATATATATCTATTCATTATTTATATTTATGTACATGTAACGGACCTTCACCTATCCGATTGTCAACATCGCAGATATCCCAACATTGACATTGTTGAAGGGTCCGTTTGGAAACACAGATTGAAAAGTAGCTTTTAGAATGAAGCTGCTTTTTAAGATGATTTTAGTCTTTGACTTTTTTAGGATGATTTTTTTAAATTCAGGAATCAATATTTGAAAGGAGTTTAATGTTTGGTAGATAAAGTTGCTTTTCAATTCAAAAAATCGATTCCGATCGAAAATCACAGTTTCTGAGTTTTTTAAAACACGGATTTCGAGAGAGAAATTAAAAAGAATCCAGCTTTTGATTCCACCGGAATCCGCCCCGTTTGGTTGCACGATTTTGGGATTTTAGCTTTTCAAAAAGCGGAATCCGCCGAATCGGTGCAACCAAACGGAGCCGAAGTGTATAACGTGTGATCCTTCTTAACGAGTCAGCCTTTTCTTATGTATAGGAAGGAAAAGTTCTTTTTTAATTTTTTATTGGTAAGAAAATTAAAGAAAAGTTCAAGTTAGAGAAATTTATATATTTGAAAATTTTGTTTATCTAGAACCCGAAAAATCCCAAGGAAAGGAAGTATCCTCTCTCAATAGTCGCCTCGCGTGATGCCACGTCGGAGAATCATATGATATGAGACATTAGTGTATTACCTCAATATGTGTATATGACGTTAAAGTTAGGACTCCCTTTATAATATTTTTTTAATGGTTAAAAGTTGATAAGAATATATCCTGTGTTATTTATTTAATGTAATAGATCAATGACAAGCAATGACGTGTTTTTTCAAGAGAAAAATCTATATCACTTCTTACAAATTAGAAGTCGTTAATGTAATCCCCTTGCTTTTCTTTAAATTTTTTATTAACCCATACATATAGGATTGTTAATGGTCAGGTCCAGATCCGGAATCGATCTGACTCAGACCCGATTACACGTATAATATACCCAATCTGATTTAAACTCGACCCGATTTAGATCCGATCCAGTGGACCCGAACATACAAACAAGTTGGATCCATATCCACCTCGCCGCGACCCGTTGAATCCGAGACCTGACTTTTTTATTAGTATATGCTCATATATTGCAAGACTATTAGTATTAGTTGATCCATAATTTTGTTTCTTATTTATCAAGTTACAAGTATAAGTTTTAACTCATTTTTGTATCCATAAGTCCATAACTAAGCTCATAAATCATAACCAACCAAACTCACATGTTGATAAGCTTTATTAGTTTATTAACTTTTAAATTTGTATAATTAACTAGTTTGTTGCATGATTTATTTTCATTGTTTAGATTAATATGAATGTTTATTGTTTTAAATGTTGTTTAGGTTAATATATAGTATCTATTTCCCATATTCAAATAGAATGATAAGGTAAACAAATTCATAAGCATTTTTTATTATTATTAACAATATACAGGTCCGGGTCCACATTGGGAGTCCTTGAAAATGTGGACCCAGACCAGTCGGGTCACAGGTCGGGTTCGGTTCCACAAGACCCGTTGACAAGCCTACATACATGAATCTACGTAGGCCCCCTGACTTAAAATTCCACTGACATATTAAGAATACTATGAGAATGTTCTTATGTTCTACTTAACCCTTTAAAAATGCAATATTCTATTAAATATTAACCCTTTACCATGTGAGAAAAATTTAAAAAGCTCCCAGTAAATAATAATCCCCCCCGACTTAAAATTCCACTGACATACTAAGAATACTATGAGAATGTTCTTATGTTCTGTAAACTTAACCCTTTAAAAATGCAATATTCTATTAAATATTAACCCTTTACCGTGTGAGAAAATTTTAAAAACTTCCCAGTAAATAATAATTTTACCCTTTTACACCAAATACAAAATCTCACATCCTTAAATTGATTGCTATGCATTCCTTGTGTTTGATAGAGTGCCTGGCCCAAATAGTTTTTATTGTTTTTGTTTGAAGAAATAGAAAACTCTAATCATGTATCACCCAATAAAAATGAAACCCTCCTCTCCATTGCCCGCTCCCTCTCCCTCCTCCGCAAGCTCAAGCTCAAGGGCTGCAACGCCCTCACCGACGACGGTCTCCTCTCCTTCTCATTTAACCTCCTCAAATCCTCCCCCTCCGGCGGTGGCTCTACTCCGCTTGGCAAGCTGTCCCTCGCCTCTTGCGGTTTTGGCGCCCGCGGCATCGCGTCCGTCGTCTCCAATTGCGGTCTTCTCGGCGAGCTCTCCCTCAAGAGACTCCGCAAGTTCGACGCGCAGAACGCCCCCATCGAGATCGAGACGATGCAGCAGCATTCGAATCATCAAAGAAAGATTAATAACATCATTGGTGGTGATAATGGTAGTAGAAGCTGGAGTGGGTCTGCCGCAAAAGGAGGGAGATTGATATGTGTTCAGAGAGGGGGAAAGGGTTTAAATTTTTCACGGGTAAAATGGAGATTTTGTACATGGGGTTAAAAATTACTCACATATGTTTAGTTTAACTGACTGAAGGGTTTAAATGGATTTCCATATGTGTTTCATGTGATTACAGGGATATCTAAAAAGTAAGAGGTTTTATGGATATGAGACAGATTACAGGATTATATGATTTTTATTTTTTTTTTAAATGCATGTTGCTCATCTAAGGTCATGTGTGACCCCTCCTTAAGCCTCGTGTTTCTGAATCAGGTAATGCGGATCACACGACATGGGTCTTTCCATACCTGCAAAAAAAATTCGGGTCACAAAACCTATGAGAACTCAAAACAGTGTCGCATGTTTGTGACACATGTAAGACTATGATAACTCTAATTTTTTCCTCCCACTATTTCAAAAATAATTATTGTTTAAAGAAAAGTTTTCTTTAGAATCATTTGCATAATCAGATGGCTTGTTTGCTTCTTTTTAATGTTATTTTCCTGTGGCCTGTTTGGGTAAAAAGTAACATTGGGATATGAGTGAAAATCCAAAATAATTGTTTTCATCCTCTTATTGGAATTGGATTATTTGTTTATTGTTAGTTTGAGGTAGGGGTCGACAACAGGCCTGAGTCAGGCCGGCCCGGCCCATTGAAACAGGCCCAGGCCGCGGCAAAAAAAAAGGGCCCAGGCCCGGGCCTGAACTGATCTCATGGGCCGGGGTTGGGTCGGGCCCAAGGGCGGGCCTACGGGCCTAAATTTTAAGTATCTTATTTCTTTTGATTTTTTAATTTCAAATTGTTCATTTATATATAGGGTTTTTTATTTTTAAGTCTCCGTAAATCATAAGATTTAGAGATCGATCCCTCACTTCTTCATATTTTGGTTTTAGTCCCTAGAGTTTTGGTTTTAGTCCCTGGGAGGGACCTATCCCTAAATTATTTAGTTTTGGTTTTAGTCCCTACCGAACATATCCTTTAAATCGGGAGACTAAAAAAAATTATGAAAAAGTGAGGGATCGATCCCTAAATAGGTATGTTTATAGGGACTTAAAACTAAAAAACCATTATATATAATGTTAAAATAACATAAAATTTAAAATATAATATTGAAAAAATATTTATATTTATTGAATTTTTAAAATAAAAATATTAAATTAATTAATTACTTCAAAAAAATAAATAACTACATGTACCTAACTAGGTTGACACTTACATAAATGTCAATAATTTATATAATTCAACCACAATTCAAATAAAAATTATATGTTATTCATTTATTGGATTGTCTCCTATTGGCCCACGGGCCGGGGCCGAGCCCCCTGAAAATGGGTCAGGTTTGGCCCTACGGGACCGGGCCGGGCGGACTGAGCTTTTGGGCCCAGGCTTTTTGATGACCCCTGGTTAGAGGTTAGGGGTGCAACTTGGGCGGGTTGAACCCGACCCGACCCGACCCGGTTCATGGGCGGGTTTGAGTTGGGGTTTTTCTTTGTCGGGTTCAACCCGACCCGAACCCGAACTAACCGGAACCCAATTCGGGTCGGGTTCGGGTTGGGAGGTTCAACCCGCAGGCTCAACCCGAACCCGACCCCCGGGTTAAAAAATGTTATGTTGCCATAACAACATACATATATCTAAAACCCTAAATTCCTAAAATACAATAAACAATTACACAAATTAGAGTATCACTATGTTTGTTGTGTTCGGATTAATTTATTATAGATATTCACTTTTAATTATATGTATATAAGATTTAATAAATAATTATTTAGAGTTTGTTGTGTTGTTTATTAAATATTTTTTTATGATATTTTAGGTGTTAAACCCGAACCCGACCTGACCCGAACCAGACTTGAGCCCGAATTCAACCCGAACCCGACCGAACCCGAATTCAACCCGAACCCGACCGAACCCGCGGGTTGAGGTCAGGTTTGGGTTCGGGTTGAACCCTTCGGGTTGAGGCCGGGTTCGGGCTCGGGTTTGGATTGGGCTTTCTGCAATGCGGGTTAAAGTCGAACCCGACCCAACTCGCCCGAGTTGCACCCCGGTTAGAGGTGAAATTTTATATTTTTATTTATATTATTTATTTATGTGCATATGGGACCTTCACCTGTCATAATTCTAACATCGCAGATAGTCCAATATTTGCTCCATTCATTATATTTTATAACTTAACGGAGCCTCACCGTGACAAAACAAGTGAATAATATTAATTCTTGGCATGTGAGTCTTCTCGATCTTTCGTAAATATGCATGAAATCAATATCTTAGCCGAATGCCTTTTAACAACCCTAGGTGCATACCCAACTTTGATCGGTTGACTAGCACCTCTCACATCCATAAAAAAGATCTAAATATCAAATCCAAAGGAGAACTATTTTTTTTTTTAAAAGAATACAAAGCGCTTAGTTTCTTTTTATTTTTTAATAAAGAAACTTTGAAAGTGAAAGAAATTTTATTTATTGGAAAATTTAGTTTATGTGGAGCCTTAAAAAAATTCAAAAAGGAAGGGGCATATCCTCTCTTAATCGCCTTACATCACAATAGAGAAATTGACAAAAATTCATCCGAGGACCATCTGAATTAGGACACCGGCCTATTGGTTGCCAAAGAATCTTTATGTTTAAGTTTAAAATCATTTTAGATAATGTTTTTCTAAACGAAAAATAAATAAGAATATTCTTATGTCATTTTATGAGTGTCATTTATAAGTTGTAAAAATCAATGACATACCACCACATTACATTTTATTTCACTTCTGTTGCTCAAATGAAGTCATGTGTGACCCCCTATTTAGTCATGTGTTTATAAATCAGGTTGTGCGGATCACAAATTGAGTCATTCTATATCTACAAGAAAATTTCTTGTCACATGACTCATCATAATTCAAAACAATGTCGCGTATTAGTAACATGTATCACAGCATGAGAACATAATTTTTTCCTCCCACATTACATGCAATTACTGTTATTTGCATAATCGGATAGTTTGTTCGATATATTTTTTCTTTTTATTGTTTTCTTTTAATCTGTTGTAATAATGAAATTAGAAGGGTAAATTCCCCTGTTTCTTAAATGAGGGTACAGGAGTCTTGACTCTCAATTAGTTGTTCAACCAACAGCGTAAAAATCACTGCTGCAATTGTTTTAGAGAGAGAGAGAGAGGTGTAATACAGGTTTTTTTTTTTTTTTGGGGGGGGGGGGGGGGGGGGCATATTTAATTTTGGGTAATTAAGGAAAATAACACCTAGAAATCAAATATTAACATTAAAATTTGAATATTTACAAAAAAAAGTAACACTGGTCAACGTTGACACTGAAGATCATATATATATATATATAAAATTGAGAAAAGAGAAAATAACGGAAAATTTGAGAAAATCATGAATTGAGTTTTTTTTAATATATTCCGTTGAAAGAGAGAGAATCAAGGAAAATTTTTAAGGATGAACATTTTCAACAAATCTTCCATGATTTTCTATTTTTTCAATTTAAAATCTCATGCACTAACATTTAATATAAAAAATCTAATGCACTAACATTTAATAAAAAAGAAAAAGTGATCCCAACTTTATTCTACACATTATAGAGTACCTAGAAATAAAAATCATATATTCTACACATTCTAGAGTACCTATAAATAAAAATCAACTGTTTAAAATATTAAATAAACATATTCATTAATAATATAAGCCTCTACTCCATGTCTTCCCACGAGGACACCAGCTATCCACCGTCCCAGCTTTATGAAAACACCCCAATAAACAAAAGCTACAAGCCTACGAAACAGTTCTCTGAGATGGTGAAATCTGAATAAAAGTATAAAACTCAAAGTCTACCACAGACCACCAAGTACCAACTCCTCCGAATAAAACCCTTCCACCGAAAAAAAAATCCTCTGAATAAAACCCAAAGTCTACACTCCACAGACCACCAACTCCCCAAACCCCAGTCGGCCAGTCCTCTGTATAGTGCTTCTCCCGAGTTCCCGACCCTGTCCATCTCCTCAGGGGGGACTAGGGAAGAGAAGATCGCCTATATTTTTGTTTCTCGTAAATGGGGGGGAAGAGAGGGAGAGACAGCAGACGGGATAAACAGAGGGAACAGGAAAAAATTTCAAACCTGGTCCCATGGTCCACCTCGTCATTGCCCTTGCCCGATCAGGTTTGCAGAAGAAATTGTTGGATCCTTGGAGGAAGGAGAAGAGTTTTAGGTTTTAATCGAACTTTTTGTTTATTTGGTATTATTAGGATGTTATTAGGATTGTGTTTGGGCATGGGTTAGATTAACGGCCGGGCTTTTTAGTAGGTGGTATGAGATTGAGGCCAAATTTTATTTTATTTTATTTCGGGCGGGGGGGGGTGGGTTTGGTTGGTTGAGTTTGAGTGAGTCTACCTCTCCACCCACTCAAATCTCTCCACTCACCCAAAATAATATTTTTTTAAATATTTTAAATGGTGGGACCCACATTTGGCTAGCTAAAACACTAGCTAAAATTAGCATGGAAGATAACATATGACAGGTGGGACCCACATTTAGCATTCCCTTAACACTTCCATTAGAGCACAATTTTTACATGTTTTGTAAACATATAACACTAACCAGTGAGTTAATATGTCCATAGAGATGCTCTTACAGCCCAGCCAAGCCTACTGCTAGTTCCGCCCCTGTTACCAACCCCGACGGCCAATATCAAGGACGGACGTGTGACGGATATAAACCGTCGGAAATAAGCAATAACGACAGATTATATTCATCAGTAAATCTCACTATTCTTGTTGTGCCTTGGTGGGTTTTTTGTGTTCATGCTCTGCTCTTTACTTTGACATCCTCTTTCTTGAAATACAATTAAGAGTGTATGCCTACTATTTCTATTTCGTAATTAAGAAGAAAAAAAAACCCACTTAAATGATTCTCATACGTTTGAATATATTAGATTAGACGAGTATATGCACAAATAAGAACAAAGTGAAAAGATGCGTATACTTAATTTTTTGTGGATGCATGTATTTCATGAGATAAAGAATATACCTACAAAAATGATAGCAGTACCGACCGTCCTGATATTTCCCAATTCAAAATCCTCGGCATCCAATGGATTACACTTTGAAACTCTCTATACTTTTCTTCATTCAAACTATGTAGAAATTGATTGGAGCTAGGCTCCAACAAATTCTGAATAGGCATGGATTCATTCGCACCTGGTACCTAAAAGACACCATTTTTTCAAGATCTTACAAGGGAAGAAGCACCATCTTTCCTCCAGATGGCTATACGGGGGAGCCAACTACATGTACTCAGCATCCACGTATCTGTGGACCACCAACAAATACAAACTTGTCCCCGCCAATAAAGACCTGAATGCATCAAGAGAGATTCTAATCTATCTCCATCACAACAAAAGATTGGTTGATGATGTCCCCTTGAATGCCCTTCTGTTTGTTGGAATTGTGAACACCAATGCCTTGATAGCCACATTCATTCAGCATCAGGAAAGAAGAAGCCATAGCTCCTTCAGAACACCTAATATAGATATTCTCGTATGCAACAATTATTATTCCACATTAATTTAAAGCTACAACTTTCAAGAAACACAATGTGCTGGAGCAGAATGTCCATGTCATCTGAGCTTGTCTTTGGAATCCAGATACGTGCCTTTTCTTCCACAGCAAGGCAAAAGTAACCTCTACTTCATCAATTTGACAAAGGGATACTATTGCGGATGCAGACTCAAAGCAGACACAATTTCAATATCAATAGCTGGAGGGAAGATCTTCTGGTTTGATCAACTGGAGGGAAGATCAACTGGATGATATGGAAAATACAATTTCAAAGGATGATCAACTGGTTTCATTAACTGGAGGGAAGATCTTCTGAGCTGATGAATCAAGTTGATGGAACAAACAACTGACTGAACAATCAATCTCTTATTTCTTCCCTCTGTTTTCTCAAGAAATTCAATCACCGACTCATCAAGCTTTCAATAACATCCTTCCATAAACTGATATGTCCTTATTGATTCTCCTTGGAGAAGGTTATGATATGGGTAGATATCACCAGTGAATTTCAAGTTGTTGAAGCGCAAGCAGCAGGGCTGCCTCTTGTCTGCCTGGTGTTGTATGATTTGCATTTGAGGCACTTGTGGGCAACAATGTGAAAATGAACCTCGGACTTGCTCCCACAGTCATTGCAAAGGATCCAAACCTGAAAACCATTTAAACAAAAAATGAGAATCTAAAAACTACCAATAACTAGGTAAACATTCTTTAAGAAATGGAAATTGAATTGCTTGAACGAGACTTACCATTTTGTCTTGGTACATTTCAGGCATGGGCGTTGCAGCAACCTGATATTAAAAGTTTGAATCTCAGAGAACAGTAAAAGAAACCATCCTCAAATCATTGGCATGAATTTTAAATAAGAACCAATACCTCCTGATCAAGTTTTTCCCACACTTTAGACATGTCACAAATCGAACGCGAACAAACAGGACATGCAAACCTGAGATGACTATGAAGCATAATTAGGCAGGAGTTGATGGTTAAAAACAAAATTATGGAGCAGTTGTATGCTCAACATCTCCATGGTCTTATCATATAATGCTATGATGATAACAATTTTTAAAAAAAGAAGTTGAACCCTTACTTGAAATGATGTTGCATCTCTTTCAAGCAACCATAGTGTATGGTGTGCCCACATTGAAGAACACTGATGTCCTTGGTCGAATCAAACAGAAACTACATACAAAAAAAGAAAGAGAGATTTCAAGAGATTTCAATCACGAAAGTTATAAACGTAGTTCCAAAACAACATGCAAAGTGACTAATAAGCAATACTTCAATGGGATTAAGATAGAGTTTCACCTCAAAACAAACAGGGCAATTGTGATGCATCGCTCTTTCCACGCAGCGATGAGAGTCCTCTATTGTCTTTGAATAACAACATCCTAAAATAAATTTCATCCCCAAATAATTTTTTACCAATCCACATAATATGATCCACGGGAGCCAAATATTTCAATTAATAAAACCAAGAACACAAACTTACCACATTGACGACAGTGGAAAAAGTTCTCTTCACCTCCAGTCCTGCACAAAGAACGGGCAGGAGATATGATTAAGAAGGTTGTAAACAATGAATTAACGCATACACAAACTGAGATAAACATGGCGATAGGATTGTGCACCTGCAAATTCCACATCCATCGCAATGGTATTGCTTCTTCGAAACCTGAATATAAAGGAATTGACATAAATTATAGATACCCAAAAATTTCGACGTAACATAAGATATAAAACTAGTGTTATGGGACTAATTCCAACGGCTTACATTGTCTTCGAAGAACTTGCATTTCCCACAGAAGTATTTCCCCATGCAAACCCCACAGTTCACACAGTTCTGTTGTACCTGAACAACCAACAAACAAAATCAGTCACTGATTCTCTCTCACACACACAAAAAGGGGGGAAATGCTCAAAGCAGATGATTTTGAGAATACTCACATCTTGTTCTGTGCCACAAAGAGAACATATAACCTGTTAAACAACAACACGGTGAATTTCAATCTGTTCTACAAACAACCCAAATCACAAAAGACAGTGTTTCTATGCAAAATTCATTTTTTTTTTTCACGTTTTCCCTCAAAAATTAAAAGATTGTTAAAGATATTATGATTTGAGAAGAAATACCGAACCTTTTCGATTTCATGACGGTTGATCTCATGCCTGTCAAGAAGATCGACTTCCATCGCATTCTGATTAAAAGAAAAAAAAAATTGAATAAATATAGATTCTCAAACATTAAAAAAAAAACTCCACAATAAAAGAAAATATTAAAAACAAAAATAAATAAATAAAAAACTCACTTTAGCTTCATTGTGGCAATGCCTGCAATCAAAGATCTCCCCACAACAAGGGGCCCTGATCTTACATCTCCTCCTGTAATGCGAACACCTAAAAAATATAATTGTTTATCAAAAAAAGTGTCACCTAAAAACATAAATTTTCATTAAAAAAAATAACTTGTAATTAAAAAAAAAAAGTTACCCAAAATTTCCCAATCCGGTCTCGGCCATCCTTTCTTCTTTCTCACAAAATTTGCCCTCCATCTATATTACCTCTGAAAAAACATATTTATAGAAGGTTTAAAAAATATATATATCTATATACAAACCTAAACTATTTCATGATCTGTGTGCATTTGATTTGACGCATTAAAAAGCGAAGATATTTTTCGGGGAGGCTATCCCCACCTCTTATTGGCGTAAGTTTATTCAACGGTCTATGATTGAGGTGGATGATTAAAAAGGAAGGTGTGACGATAGAGACGAGACTTACCCAAAAAAAAATACAGACGACAATGACAATTAAATAAATGAGAAATAAATAATTGGGAATAAATGATGTGTGAGAACGTTTTATAGGGTTTCAATGATGAAAGGCTATTTATACCGGTCGATGTCCGTTCCCGCCAAACAAAACGTGGGCGCCCACGTGGACGGTGAGCAAAACTGCGTCGGTCAGAGAGGGAATATTGCGTGTGGGTTTTACAGTTGTGGCCTTCGTTGGGTTTGTTATTTACACTTGTACCCTTTTGCATTTGCTCTGCTGACAATAAGGCAACATTAAGAACGGGATTAAGTTATGCCGATATGATTGTCTAATGTGTCTGAGAACTTCCGACTTTATCATTTTAAAATGATTAATATATAATTGAATCTTAATGTTAATTTTAAAATATAACATATTTTAAAATGAGAATATCGAATTATCGAAGACCTTTTTTAAAAAATAATAATAAAACAACCATCTTTATTTAAAAATGCATTGATAGTTTGATACCCGAGTCATGTGTATAGGACGCAGCTTGGATTAAGGGTATTTTTATATTTCTAAATAATTTTAAATTTCAATCAAATATATTATATACGTGGAGTGATTGTTTTCAAAAAAATAAGTAACATTATTACAAGGAAAATTTACATTTTCTACTGTTTGTTTTCCTAAAGAATCTTATTTTCTTAATGTTGCTTATATGATATTAAAATAATATGTAAGAAGTATTTGTTAAGATAAGACATGAGAAATATTTATTTAAAAAACGTAGATATATTTTGAAATTATTAATAAAGATAAAATATGAACTAACACTTTAAAGAAACAAAATTGTGTGTTTATGAATAATTGTGTTAAGTTTGTTAATCTTGGCTCTGTTTGGTTCTGTTTTTTTTAAGCGATTTAACTTTTAATTAAGTAGAAAGTTAAAAAGTGTTATCAAACACATTCTAAAAAACTAGTTTAATTAAAAAATTACGTTCAATTTTTAATGTAAAAAAGTTGATTTTTAAAAAGCAAAAAAATCCGCTTTTCAAAAATTAAATCTATTTAAACCACTTTGTTTAGAATTTTATTTTTTATACGTATTTTCAAACATACCCTCAAAGCACTATTTGTTAAAAATAAAAATGCAAGGAAAATTTATTAGAAGTATTTATTAAAATAAGAAATGAGAAATACTTATGATGATAATTATAAAGTCTTTGATAAAATAAGGACTAAAAGCATCGAATCAACTTTTAAGATAAGAAAGCTTTTTTCTTGATTTTACTATTTTATTCATTACACAAGTAGGATTTAATCATTGTACAGAAAACGCCAAACCGATGAGGGCAGTAACAAGACCCAGCGTTGATACACACCGTCCGGTAATAGTTCCTCTCCGGGGAAGGTATATATACATCTTTGTAAATGATTTATATATTTGATTAAATTTTTGCATTTATAAATATAAGTCCATTGAATTTATTTCTATAATTATTCAAATGACAAGCATCACCCATTATTTTTTGAACTTACAATTTTTTTACATCTTTAAATGCAGTCACATATGTCTGTCTTAGTTATCCAATGAGATATATATTTCAATACCCCTTACATTACACTAATAGATTCATTTAATTCAAAATAGAGTAATATTCACTTTCATCAAAATATATATTTTATTATATAAGATTTACTATTTTTAAAAAAATCGGACTGCATTTGAAATTGTATTTAACATTATCTTTATTTTTTAAAAGAAAACAAAGTTTCAGTTGAGGAGGAGCGCAATGGCAACGCGGAAGTAGCAGAACAGTAAGGGCCCGTTTGGATCGGCGGTTGAAACCCCAAGATTATGAAAAGCCACCCAAAAATACTCATAGTTTCAAAAGCATAGTTTTATTAGAGTTTGAAACGCGGCAAAAAATACACTGTCACCGCATAAAAATGGATTGAAACGCAGAAGCTGAAAAGGTGTTTGGCTCCGCGTCTGCATTTCTGCGGCTTTTTCACCGCGGAATCCGCGCAACCGCGGAGCCAAACGGGCCCTAAGTCGAAAATGAATGGCCCGTACAAAAGTGGTGGCAGATTCGTAAATAAAGTGGACACCTCACGGTTCCACAAAACGAAAGAAAAAAGGATTTAGTTAGATCAAACGGGTGTTAGACAATTTGATTGTCCAACGCATTTGTGACAATCTGATCTTATAATTTTATTGTGATTGAGATAATTTATAAGATTTTAAAACTAAACTTAGAATATAATTAAATTGTAAATTTTTATTTTCCTTATTCAATTAATACATGTATCTTAAAATTATAAAATCGACAATGACCTAACCCTATCCCAAAAAAAAATACAAAAGCCGAGATAGAAACAGGTGGCGGAAAATTGACGGCTTCAGGTTTTCAATCAACAAAGTTGTTCGGTTTGGACCCGAAAACCGGATTAGGATTAGGATCAGGTGGCCCACGAAACCGGATTAGGATCCAACGAGGCACTGACGAGGCGTGGGCCCGTCCACGTCGGATCGTGCAATGTCCGTGTCGACCCAGGGAAGATCTCGTGAGTCTACGTGTCGATTTCTGGGAGGCTCACAAAAGGATTCCAACTTTTTCGTCCTGCTTTTGCTTTTGTTTTTCTTTTTGAACGGCAAGAATTTTTTTGTGTGTGTGTGGTGGCTCCCCTGTTTATCCACTTATCATATCTTCTTCTGCTGCTGCTTCATGTGAATCTGTCCTGTCCCATGCCTTTCTGAAAGGAGTGATAGCGGCATTTAAGGGGGCTTTTAGAAGTGGATGTAGTTTTTGATTGCTGTGTGTTGGTTGGTTTGGAGCCTTTAGAATCTTAAATCGATGGTCGGTGTTATTACATCTCTAATCCCAAGTGTTTACTGTTTAGTACTAATTAGAGGTGGTTTGTTCTGCTTTTATAGTTCAGATTGTAAGGATTTGCTATGCAATAGTCAAAAGCATCAAACTAGCCATGGGTCTGTCCTTGTTTGGGTCGGTTTTAGATTTGAAAAACAAAAAATTTTAAATGTTTATCCAAACATTTTTTTCATTTCTACACGCCAAACCCACCTCTGTGTTTTTTTTGTTTTTTTCCCATGTTTGAAAAACATCTGTTTCACAGCTTTTTAAAAGTTGGGTTTTCAGATGTTGGATTTTGAGAATCACATTTTTTCAATCTTGATTCTAAACGGATCTTTAGGCTCTGTTTTGGAATGCGGTGCGTATGCCTGATAATCCTAAGGTTAAAACCTTGTTTTAGAGATGTGTTGTTTTAGGATCTTCTGAAATACAATTAATTTTGTGAATAAAACACATCAAACACGTTTTTAAAATCCAACATAGAAATACATTTAGATCCACAGTAGTGTTTTGTTGGATTCTTCTCATGGAATTTGTACCGTGGATCCAAATGGACCAAGAAAAAGGAAAGCCCGCTAATTATGTGACTGATTTTGATTGACATTGCAAAAATATACCGGGTTATCAACAATGAGAAAAGATTGAAATAGGATTAGATTTCGAAGGTGCCTTGTGGACACTGAACACAGAGCATCTCGATTTGGCCTAAAGACAAGGCCGGTCTTGAAAATTGAATTGTTTGAATAAACTCTAAACGAATTTTAAAGCGGAGCCTCATACATTATTTAAAAAAAAAAATCTAAATTGTTAAAATCTTGCACATTATCAGCATTTCTAAATAAATGTATAATATTATATAATAATTTAAATTAAAACATTATACAATATCATGTACACTAAATAAAATAAATTAAATTTTAAATATTGAAATATTTATTGGATAATGTTTTGAGAGATTTAAGTAAAAGAGAAATTTAGGGGGAATATCAAACGATTGATAAAATTTGTTGAGAATGATTAATTAAAGTAACACATCTCACCGAATATTTTATTAAAGTCCACTTAATATATGGTTCTTAAACGCCCCTTGTTGGATAGAGACCTTAGACAATTGCTTTGATAGCCCTGTCACAAGGCCGGTTCTGCCTAAAGACTTACAAGAGCTAGATCCCATTGAGATTGTTCTTCATTCCAAGTGGATGAATTCTTATCACGAATTTCCACCAAGTGGATAAAGTAGAATAACAAAAGTATATTTTATAATTAAAAAAAAAGATAATTGTCCAACTACCTTTGCAGCCAACCCTCTATTATTCATAAGCCCTTACATTTTTTTAAAAAAAATTGTATCCTTATAGCAAACACTCAATTTTTTTTTACCCTCCTCCATTTAATTCCTCCAGCCCCATAAAATCGTAGTTTTTTCCGTGTAAGTGCATATATGTTTTTTTTATAATCTATGTAAATATTATCTGTAAGTGCATTATTATGCATGTAATATAAAAATGGTAACTTACAAAACACTAGAAAAACATGTGTTAATACATAACACCTGAAAATATTTTATCACAATAAATGCATCAAAGCACTTGAATTCATCGAATGTTTGCATTTTGATGTTCTTTTCCCACCCCAATGAACTGCGCTTTTTGATGTTCTTTTCCCACCCCAATGAACTGAGCTGTTATCTTCCATCAGATCCTCTTCATATCATTTTGACTGAAATCGAATCCACTGTTACACCTTCGAGTCATTAGGAAGAAAACGCAGTCCAAACTATATTGGAGATGCAACAATCAATTAAACACCTAAATAAATTAAACACCAACAAATGTGTATTTTATGACATTATAAAAACCACACATATATTAATATTATGTATTAATGTAAATTTCTTTGATGTTTTGTAAGTTACTATTTTTACTTGACATAATAATGCACATACAGATAATATTTATAGAAATTACATTATGTGTTCTACAAGTTACAGAAAACATATATGCATTTAAATAAGGAAAACTGTGCTTTTGTAGGGCTAGGGGAATTAAAGTGAGGAGGATACAAAAAATTGGGTGTCTGCTGCAAGGGGTACATAATTTTTTTTTGAAGAGGTAGGGGCACAAAAATAATGAGGGATGGCTACAAGGGTATTTGGACCATTCACCCTAAAAAAAAGGGCAGTGATAGACCCACTACCCCATTTAATTTTTCCACTACCTATAATTACGAAAATGTCATTATTTTTTTAATTTGTTTGTCTCCCTTTCCCACTACCCGGTTTGACAGCATCCAGTCAAAGTGTTCATCACTGGGACGACAGAGATCTGTCGATCTGTCTAATCAAATGTCGACATGGATGTGTCGAACACTTTAAAACAACAACTTTCTTCTAAGAATTAATCACTTATAAAATCATTTAAGTTCTTATGAAAAACAAAAATGTCATTTAAATTATTTAAGTCTTTTTGAAAATCATTCACATATATATTTATTTAAGTATAAGAAACAAAAATATCAAACAAATAGTTATTTGGACCAAATAAATAGTAAACATTTCATATAGAAAATTATTTTCTTTTCTAAACAATTAGAGTTTGTTTAGAAAAGACTCCACTTGTTTAGAAAAAAAAATAATGTTTTTATTCTATATGAAATGTTAACTGTTTATTTGGTCCAAATAACTATTTTTTGATATTTTTGTTTCTTATACTTATATATATATATATAAATGATTTTCAAAAAGACTTAAATAACTTAAATGACATTTTTATTTTTCATAAGAACTTAAATGATTGTATAATTGATTGATTCTTAGAAGAAAGTTGTTGTTTTGAAGGGTTCGACACATCCATGTCGACATTTGCTTAGACAGATTAACGGATCACTATCGTCCTAGTGAAACACACGTCAACTGGGCCTCTATCGACATTTATTCAAACAGTTCGAAGGACCTCTGTCGTTCCAGTGAAAAACACTTCGATTAGATGCTGTCGAACTGGGTAGTAGGAAAAGGAGACGAAAAAATAAAATAAATAATGACATTTTCATAAATTTAGGTAGTGAAAAATAATTACTGGGGTAGTGAAAATAGCATTGCAAAAAAAAAAAAAAATGCTAGGGTCCAAAATTAGACGAGGGCCAGATAAACATTATTGTTTAGACCGATCCTCCACAGCGGAAACATTTCGAATTCGGATTGTATTCGGTCAATTTTTCAGCGGATATGCGAGTCGCAACCCGAATCTGGCACTGCTACAATTTATGACCACATATTAAGTTGAGGCTGATCCATGGGCTGTACATGAAAACTTTGGATTTTGGGCCTAGGTAATAAACTCATGGATAATATTACATCCAGCCCCATATCCAGCATCAATTCCAGTTTATATGTGTTTTGAATTTTTTTAAAATAGTATACGTCATCTAATGAGGTAAATGTTTTTATAAAAAATGAAGTATATACCCAAATGAATTGCATTGATGCATTTATGGAAAATGTAAAAAAATTCTTTCAAAGCATATGCCTTGTTAATGTAAGCATATGCGTCGATAGAAATCTATCGACGCGTGTAGGGCTGAAATTAGGGTTGGAAATGGATCTGAGTGTAACAGCGCCCTAAACTCATGAGTGCATTCTAATTATTTTAGGACCGTTGTTACTTCAGCTCATTTTACCATCTGATATACGTGTTTATCACTTGCACTCACTGTGATTTTATTTTTATGTCGCCATGGTTAACACGTTGTTCACTCATTAACTCGTATTTTAAACACTTTTAAGGTGCGAAAATGTTTGATCTCAAACTTGGGAGTTGTTACAGTCTTATAAAGTCACATTGTCCTATTTTATTTTAATAAAATAAATATATATTTGGTTAAGAAAACATGTGGATTTCTAATTCATGTAAAAAATATAGAATTTCATCGATGTTCTATTTTATTTTGTATAAAATATATGAAATATATATATTTTTGTAAAAAAATATATTTTTTAATTAAAATGTTAGGGACAATATGTTGATACATTCCGATTTTTTAAATATTACATATCATCTGATGAAATATATATTTTTATAAAAATGTAAATACATTAAATCAGAATTGCATGTATATGTAAAATGTAAACAATTACTGATGACATATATATCTTGTCTAATAATAATACGGAACCCATTGGATAATGGTTGAATGGTCAATGAGCTAATGCAAGAGCTTCAGTTCATAATTTTGTTTGCTGAAAGGTCAGACCAGGTGATATGGGGGCCACGGCCAGGGCTTGGGTTCACAGTTCGTGGGGGCCAGATACGAATGGTGGCGTAAAAACAGAACCCGTCGGGTGGAGATGGCTGTGAAGTACAAGAGAGTTTGGTGAACCCAGGCACCACTGAAGGTCAAAGCTTTCTCGTGGTTAGTGTATCAAAACTGCATCATCACCAAATTTTACACAAGGAAATGGGCGCCTCAAGCGGGCGTGCTGTGTATGGTCTGTCTTAATGCAGAGGAAAGCATGGGTCATCTTCTGATCCATTCATTGCCCATTAGCTCACAGTATGTGGACAGGATTAGGAGGGCTACAAGGATGAATACAAATACAATATTTGATTTGCTAGAGGGAATGTGAGACGCGAAAAGAAGGCTAGTGATAAAAAAACGAATCATAGTCCCAAGGCAAAGGTTCTGCAGCTGATTGTTCCTGCGGTCACATGGGTTGTTTGGAATCCTCACAATCATCTAATCTTTCGTGGCCAGGCGTTGTATGAGAAGAATGTGTGGGACTTGGTTATGTGTTCGGTCAAAGCTTGGGGCCTGTATGGGGTGGGTGTAGGGAGGGTTAACCTCAAGGGCCAATCCAGATTTTACAAGAAATTCTAATTAATGCATAAAATGTTTGTGTTATATAATGTATATGTGTTTCCATTTTATGCATAAACAATTTTAAATCATATATATTAATCCAATCTAAAGGTTTAAATCACTTTAAACATGGAAAACCAAATCTAATTTGTATTATAGAAAATTTAAATAGGTTGGTTTAATAAATTAATAGAAGGGAGTATGTTTCATTTCAAAACATTTAAATAAGATGATAATGATATTTTGCTCTAAATAATAATATAAAAAAAAATCTCATTTCATCTTAACAAATCAAATCTTTCTAAAAATTTTTTATTAATTTTAAATAACATCATCTTCAATTTATTAAAATAAGATTATTATTTTTTAATTAAAAATTAACATTAACCCATCCCAGAATAATTTCCTAAAACCGGCCCCTGGTTAACCTTGTAAAGGGACAAGTTAATTGTGGAATAGCTTGGAACTCGCCGGTTCTGTTCAGGGGAGCAAGATATGAACCTCTTCTATAGGCACTTTTGGACATTAGTAGTTTCTGATCTCTCTTTAAATGCTTTGAACACATGTTTCAGTTAATAAATTTTAACATTATTCCTTGCCAATTCAGGCCGAGTTTACATCGGCCGCATCCATTCATGAACATGTACTTTTATATAAAGTGGGCCACTTCCCCAGCATTCGAAGATCTCTGCAAAACAAAAACTAACGACCCAAAGTCATTCTCAATCCTACCTGTACCACGTGCCACCCAGTTATGGACAGCTTACCTTCCCAAAAAAGCTCTTTTTGTTTCACTTCATTTTCCATTAGAGAGTGAGCAGAAGAAGAAGAAGAAGAAAGAGTGAAAGATCCACCACCACCACCACCACCACCACAACCAAAATGGAAACAAAGATGCAGTACAAGAACCTAGGACGATCGGGTCTAAAGGTGAGCCAGCTCTCCTACGGCTCCTGGGTCAGCTTCGGCAACCAGATCGACGTCAAGGAAGCCAAATCCCTCCTCCAATGCTGCCGCGACCACGGCGTCAACTTCTTCGACAACGCCGAGGTCTACGCCAACGGCCGCGCCGAGGAGATCATGGGCCAGGCCTTCCGCGAGCTCGGCTGGAAGCGATCCGACCTCGTCGTCTCCACGAAGATCTTCTGGGGCGGTCCCGGTCCCAACGACAAGGGCCTCTCCAGGAAACACATCGTCGAGGGCACCAAAGCCTCCCTCAAACGCCTCTCCATGGACTACGTCGACGTCATCTACTGTCACAGGCCCGACGCCTCCACCCCGATCGAGGAGACCGTTAGGGCTATGAATTACGTCATCGATCAGGGTTGGGCGTTCTATTGGGGAACCAGCGAGTGGTCCGCGCAGCAGATCACCGAGGCCTGGGGGATCGCCGAAAGGCGGGATCTTGTCGGGCCGATCGTCGAGCAGCCTGAGTACAATCTCCTCTCCCGTCACAAGGTTTCTCTTTCCCTCTCTGTTTTTATGTTAATTGAAAGGGATCTCACTTTTGGTGATGTAATTACAATGTAGGTTGAATATGAGTACATGCCGCTCTATAGTTCTCATGGTTTGGGTCTGACCACATGGAGTCCACTTGCGTCTGGGGTGCTCACCGGGAAGTACACCAAAGGGAACATACCGTCCGACAGTCGGTTTGCTTTGGACAATTATAAGGTGACTTTTTTTTTGGGGGGAGCTAGATTTTGTGGTTGTTATTAACTAGTCTGCATTTATTATGCATTTTTATGTCTCTGATGTGTTGAATAGTTGACCATTAATGTAGATCTATCATTTGACTATTATCACTTCTTCCTTTACTTTGTAGATACGATGAGCAAAGTTGAGATGTCACACAATAAGATCTTATCAACTAATCAACCAAAAAAGAACAAAATTTTCTATGGCCATAGGAAGTTACGAGGGAAAAAAAGATCTAGTACAAGACATGATAAAATGAATATAAGAAAAAATAAATAAATATGGAATACGTGATGGTGTGGTTTAGACTTCGGATCCGGGGTTCAATAATTAAGATCTCCTTGCAGTATCGTGTGCTTCCTATACTGCATGAAATATTAGAGGTTATTTGAGATTCATTTTGTGATCTCTAATGTGATGCAATGATACAGCCAGTGAATATGTTAATGTCGACTATGTTATTGAACCTCAATGCATCCCCACACTGTAGGCAAATAACATGTGGATGTATGAGTTGTGGAGCACGCTGTTGTGAAGGTGTATGTGTGTGATTTCCAATTAATACAGAACTACTTTAACAAGCTTAATATATAACTAAAGCAGGAGCAAGAAGAAAGAATGTGTTTTGGCTCTATTACAGAGAATTTTATTCATCTTATGATTAATTTAATTGTTCAGGCATTCTTCTCCATTATTGATACCCAATTCCCTTGGGAAAGCAGGTCTCATTTAGTTTGCTCAACTACAAGTTGATTAACCTTTTGACTTAGAATGTTATTTGTTTCTGGATGGAAAGTTTTTTTTTTTAATCATCTGATATTGATATATTCACATGGGATTATTTCAAAGATGCATTCATCAGCTTGTCCATAACAGAGGATTGCACCTAACACTGGCTCATACGTGCTTTAGAAGTTAGCAGTGCAAAATTGTTATTGTTGTCCTGCTCGTCTTCAACTTCAATAGCATAGAAGCGTTAGTTGAGCCAGTCAGAGACAACTGCCATGCGAGTGGTTCATTATGTTTAGTATTTTCGAGTAACATTTTCATAGCTGGTCTAAAAACTTCTGTGCATATTTGTTATTCTAGTACGTATAAATGAAGTTTATAGATGGAATTGACTGCTCTAAATTGATCATGTCAAATTCCAGTGATCTCTGAGTTGGGTGGCTATGCATATTGCAATTTTGGATTGTCACGTCATAATCTAATTTTCCGCAACATGTAACATAAGTTAGGAGTGTTGTGATTACATGAAGTGAGCTTGTATGTTATTGCAGCCTTTGATTGGACAACTTCATGTAGGGGTGCTGTAAATTAGGCCTTTCTTTTTTCGTATCGAATTGAATTAAAATCTTGTTGTTGGATCTTTTGTTCATGAATCTCAAACAATGCCCTGTATGCCTTGCAGAATCTTGCTAGCAGATCACTGGTTGCTGATGTGTTGAAAAAAGTTAGTGGACTGAAACCCATCGCAGAAGAGTTGGGTGTTCCTTTATCTCAACTAGCAATTGCTTGGTGTGCATCAAATCCAAATGTCTCCTCAGTTATAACTGGTGCAACAAAGGAGAATCAGGTAAATATTCTCTCATTCAACAGGCAAAAACGATTGTTGTGGAATTAAATCTATCAATGTTTAAACCGTCTTCAAACTCCTTTTCTTAAACTTTGTATTTATTAATGTGATTTTACCAGTAAAGATAGCTTTTCTAGAATCTATTTTGATGTACATTACCATTTTGTAATGCATGATGATCTACATTCCATTCAATTAATCATTCATTTATAGGGTGTGAGAAGCAGACACATGTTACACTTAGATATGTTTGCATTCCCATCTCATTGATTGCCTCATTAAAATCTATTGAGACTACCAATCTTAATCATGAAATGTGTCAATTCTTTCATCATTTATAGTTGGAATCTTTAAACACCAAAACAATTAAATCCCCAAAAATACAAGGAAAAATATTGATTTCATAAATTTTCAAATAATATTTCCTAGTTGCAAAATGAAGCATTTATTGTTATATAAAACAATAAGAAAGCAGAATTGTTGTGTTTGAGTTAATTGAGTTCATAGTGCTATTATTGAGATTGAGTTCAATCCACGTTTCAGTATTTGTTTAACATATAATATTTATTCATTTGTTGTATGCATATTATGGTAACTGTTATGAAAAGAAAGGGAGCAGGAAACCTCACAAAACTTGGATGGATGTAGTTAGGAAGGATATGAGGACAATGGAATGTTCGCAGATTGAAATTTGTGGCATATTTGGATTCAAAATCTCACCTCAAAACTTTTGAATAGGCTATGTTGATTTTGGTGATATGCACTGATTATTTTCATGGATGTATTTCATTTTTTTTGCCTAACGTTTACTCTAGTTGTAAAGTAATGCATTACATAGATCATACAACAGCAGTATGAAAGTTGCTAGAAGGCTCATGTATTTCTTCCCACCTGAATGTTAATTTCATTTGTTAAGATGGGACACCATCACACATGTTTGGGGGGAATGACAATTTTGAGGTAAACTTCAGCAAACTAGATATGAATAACAAATACTTTTATGTTTTAATCTGGTTGATCCTTAAATATATGAAATCTAGTTCCTAGGATGCTGATGACAATACAGAAGTTCAAGAAGACCTGATCATAGTCACCTAATGGCATTCTGCTTGTGCATGCACGAGGTGGAACTTAAAACTATGTTTTCAAATAATTGTTTACATGGATAGTGCTGTTTTTATGTTGATGCTATGTTATTTACTTCCAACACAGATTGTCGAGAACATGAAGGCCATTGATGTTATTCCTCTGTTGACTCCTCAAGTGCTTGAGAAGATTGAGGCAGTCGTTCACAACAAGCCCAAGCGCCAAGAAGCATACAGGTAAAGTCATACATCAACATGATCCTACAGTTTCACTGGTTTGCGTGGTCTAGGTTGGATGCTTCTGTTTATTCTGATGAAGATAAAATCGGTGGACAAACTATTTATAGGAATTGATGTCATGATGGACTTAAAATCTTTCTTTTTATATGATAAGGAATTTGGTGATTTGACAAAAGGTTTTGTGTTCTCTTATACATGAGCACATCATTCTTTTTAGTGGTGTTTGTAACTGGCATATGCCAAGTCCATTTGCTCTTCTGCTCAACTTTAAACAATTTTGTTCATATTTGTGTGTGTGTGTAATTTTTATGGGTGCTATTCTGTATGACACTTGGTATGGTGAATTGGTTAATGGTTATGCATGAGCTCGGTTGCTTAATTTTGTCCAGTCTCAAGAATATTGTTTGTAGCTTTCCAGGCTTTTCTCAAGTGATTTTTTTCTTCATTGCTTGTGTAAAAGACAGAATCAAAAGTGGATTTTAGCAAACCCACAATTGGTATTAACACAAGGTAATGCCAAAAATTGTCTAATCCGTTAATATGCCCCGCATTTGTCTTGCATCTATTTGTGGTTTATCATCTAGGTATTGTTTGGATAGTGGAATAGAGGAAGAATATGAGGGAATAAGGGAAGGATAGATCTAAAAACCTGTTTGGTGAAAGGAATATAAGTATAACTATGTCAAAATATGTGAGATTAAGCTGGTATTTATATTCCTGATTCCTTCTGGAATTGTGTTATTCCATTCAAACATTTCCATTAGAATAAAATGGTTCAACTATTAAATCAATTGTCATCACCTCTTATGAATTAGGAGGTCTACAAGTTAAATTATTTTCTCATTTTTTATAAATATTTATTCACACATTATTCATATTTTATCTATAATCGGAGTCGGTTGAACATATGTCCCAATCAAAAAGTGGCCAATGTTCATGTGAATTTCATGTAGGGTACTCTAACATGACAATTTGATACTACAACATGACAGTTTCAGTTGCTTGGTTCCTGCGATGGTGTGGTCGACATGCATGGGTGAACCGTAATTAGGTGATATTTAAGGGTCGTCTAAGACCATACGGGAAGAATATTTGGGAGTTAGTGAAGATACACTTTATGGATTGGAGGAATATTTGTATGGGGGTAGGGGGCATTAGATATCATAATCACATATTTGTAACCCCTTAGGGGCGAAAGAGTTTTGGCCCGTTGTGTCGGTGGGAGAGGGTAGATGTCTCTTCTACCATGCTCCTAGCTCTCAGCTGGCCTTTATTTTTATGCTTTCTTTATATCCTCATTTGGGCTCTCGTCACTTAATATATTAAGGAAATGCGGAAAAAAACACGTGGGGGGGGGGGGGGGGGGGTAACTATAAAAATAAAAGATCGCCTTAAAATTACTTCAGATCCTCTGTAGTGACAATCACATGGAATCTTTGTATTGTCCAATAAAAATCTATCAGAAATTCAAGTTCTCTTGCTTGAACCTAATATGAAAAATATCAAATCTATAAAAATAATGACATCATTTGTGATGTTATTTACAAGAAAATTATTTATATGGCATCCATTGATTGGTTAAGACAAAGTTTATCTGCGGGATCTCACTATCTTAAAATCATGTAAGGACCTTCAAAATATCTTCCATCTTTTTAGAGGAAGAGAGAGGACCTCGTTCAATAAAACTTAACCGCTCACGGAACCAATTCCCCGCAGTTCATGTTTTAAGCACTATTACACACAATCTTTTTTTCCATCTTAAATATAATCTCATATATCTTAATAGCCATCAAGTATGATATACATCATTAAATCTCTTTTACGTCAGTTAAAAATAGATTCATTTAATTTATTGTGTGACATACATTTTTTATCAAGATATATACCTCATTAGACGATGTTTACTATTTTTATCTTTTATTTTTTGAAAAAACTTAGCCTATATAATTTTTGTAAAGGGGTTACAAGTTTGAATCTTGCTCCAAAGCAAGGAGAGAGGGGGATAAGAGGAGAATGAGACGGGGAAGAGCGCACCAAAGGTATGCTTTGTCCGATCACCCCAAGACATAATACTGAGGGATACATAGCAAAGGAAAAGCAAAATAAAATAAAAAGGAGGGCCCAACACCTCCAGGCTGGCTACCCCAAGTGGACTAGGCGGGTCGATCACCAACGCTCCGCCCGACATCATCCTCACCGAGCGCGCACCTGTAAGCATGCACTCCCACAATGCAATAAGCTATAGTACATCCTCCCATACATTTTTAATGTAGAAACACTGGCCCGCAAATATTCTTTTGTTTCTGTTCAAAACATATAGGACTGTATGTGAGGATGCATCTGAAATTGTCTCGGAAATTATCCTTCAGAATAGTTCAATAGTAAGAGTGCGTAACAGAGTTTTTTTTTAAATACTATCTCCATGGAAATGATTTTTAACCCCAAGCAGAGGGAGATGTTCAACGGCCTATGTAATATCCACGTGGTTGGACATGCAATAACTGAACTCAACGATTAACCTCACCCATAAAATAAAATAAAAAATTGCACTGTTTGACACATCCTATAATTTCCTTTTTAAAAAAAAGACATCTTTGTTGCAAACCGTGAAAAATCTGTCACAATGGTTAGTAAAGATATCTACAAGTGGTTTAATAGCGATGAAACAGTACTCATTTATTCAGGTATTGCACTTGTTTAAATTAAATGGAAAAGAGCTCCATTGACGATAGCATATATCTATGAAAAATAGCATCAGTTATCAGAACATAAGTAGGCTGTTTGGGTGGAGGAATTGAAAGAAAATAGAAAGGAACAAGGGGGGGAGAATAAGCGTATAAAACCATTTGTTTAGAAGAAATAGATAAGTACAAATATGATAAAATTGAAGAAATAAACTGGTATTTGTATTCTAGATTTCTCTTAGAATTGTGTTATTCTACCAAATCCATTTCCAGAGCCGATCATAGGACAAAGCCACCAAGGCAATTGTCTAGGGCCCCCACCCAACAAAGACCACTAAGAACCATCTATTCAATGGACTTTAATAAAATGTATGGTGAAATGCGTTACTTTAATTAATTACTCTCAATAAACTTTCTCAACCTGTTTGATATTCCTTAAAATTTCTCTTTTCCATAAATCTCTCCAACCATAATTCAATAGACATTTCAATTTTTAAAATTTAATTTTTTTGTTTTATTAAGTGCATATGATATTGTACAATGTTTTACTTTGTACAATGTTTTACTTTAAATTATTATATAATATTGTGCATCTATTTAATAATATTAATAATATGCAATATTTAAAAAATATAGATTTAAAAAAAAATAATGTATGAGGCCCCTTTTAAAATTTCGCCTAGAGCTCATTCAAAAAATTCAATTATCAAAGTCAGCTCTGTCCATTTTACTAATATAAAAAGATTCCACTATCAAACCAACTGTCATCACCTCTTATAAATTAATGGGCCCACAGGTCTAATCATCCTTCCAACTTTTATAAATTACTACCCATATTTTATTTACATTTTGCCCACAATTTATCTAACGTCAACCAAACAACAAAAATTTAATTATTATTATTTTAATTAAAATAACTAAAAACATAACCCAACAAGAAATAACTTATGACACTAATATATTTATATTCCTAATGAATAAGTGGGTGATCAAGAATAAATTAACCTGTTTGATATAAAAAAAATAACCAAAATAAGTTCAGACTATTATTTTGATTTCAAAATAAAAATAAGAATGTTTTGTTTCATGTAAATATTGAAATAAATTACTTTTATTATTTATCTCAATTTTCATAAATATATATAAATAAAAACAAAATTTATGAACAGTTAGTTATTAATCCTTTTTGGATGATGAAACTTAATCTCAGCACCTTAACCCTTGTCACACGAACCATTGCTGAAAACGGGACCAATGAAAGTACGTATCCGGGTCATGAACACGGTGCATGTGGGGACAGGTGTCCACCACAGCTATCTCCACATCCATTCATCCAATGACACTTTCGAAAACGATACAACATCCGAATCAAGTGTAACGTGTACGCGTGTCCCTGTCTGGCTCGGCCGCTACCGGTCTTTAAACCAGGTGCTCGTCAAACCCAGATGAGATCGAGTCACGTGGACCGACACTGTATCACGTGGCTTGAACCATAGACGCGGTCCCACGTCGAACCCCCCACTCCCCACGCGGACCCCACCCGGACCCCACCCTGCTTTTTCGCCCTTTTTTACGAGTTCTTCCCCCTCTCACGCTCGTTTCGAATCCGTACTACATGCATTCATGCAACTCTCCATAAAAAACCCTAGCTATTATTTGTGTTCTTCACTTTCTTCAACCAACCTTTCTTGCAGTCCAGTCTCTCCTTAGACCACCTCCATTGAATACAAACCATGGCTCTTCGTATACACAATTACCCATCAGTCCCTTCTACAAAGACCACTTACCCAAACCTCCACAAACCACGTGCAAGAACGTTATATCTCCTTCAAAGGGCACCCTCTCTAAAGAAGTCACCAAGAAGAAACCGTTACATGACGAGTCACGCAGACTCAACCCTCTCCAGAGACTCGCATCGTCGGCCCTCGACGCGGTGGAGAACAAATTCATAGCGGAGATGGAGAAACAACACGGTCTCCCTCGCTCGTCGGACCCCGCCGTCCAGATCTCCGGAAACTTCGCCCCTGTGTCCGAGTCACCGGTGACTCACCGCCTCCACGTCTCCGGAAGTTTCCCCCCGGATCTCGACGGGGTGTACCTCCGCAACGGCGCCAACCCAATGTTCCCTCCACGTGGCGGCCACCACCTCTTCGACGGGGACGGGATGATCCACGCCGTCACCTTCCACGGTCGGACCAACTCGGCGAGCTACGCGTGCCGGTTCACCCGTACTAGCAAGCTCGAACAAGAGGCTGCCCTCGGCCGGTGTCTCTTCCCGAAACCCATAGGGGAGCTTCACGGGAGGTCCGGGATCGGACGGCTCGCGTTGTTCCACGCGCGCGCGCTCGCCGGGATCGTCGACCCAAGCCGAGGAACCGGCGTCGCAAACGCGGGTCTCGTCTACTTCAACGGCCGCCTCCTCGCCATGTCGGAGGACGACCTCCCCTACCAAGTTCGCGTCACCGAACACGGAGACCTCGAGACGGTCAAACGGTTTGACTTCGACGGCAAACTGAAGTCGTCCATGATCGCGCACGAAGGTGGACCCGGTGACGGGGGAGATGTTCGCGCTGAGCTACGACGTGATGAGGAAGCCGCACTGAAGTACTTCTACGTGGACGGTTCGGGGAGGAAGTCGACGGACGTGGAGATACAGATCGGACAGCCGACGATGGTCCACGACTTCGCAATCACGGAGAATCTCGTGGTGGTGCCGGATCAGCAGGTGGTGTTCGAGCTCTCACGCATGTTGCATGGAGGGTCGCCCGTCACGTGCGACGCGCGCAAGACGTCCCGGTTCGGGGTCATGCACAAGTACGACGAGTCGGGGGTTGTCAAGTGGGTCGACGTCCCGAACTGCTTCTGCTTCCACTTATGGAACGCGTGGGAGGAGGACGGCGGTCGGACGGTGGTTGTCATCGGGTCATGCATGGATCCGCCTGACGCGATCTTCTCCGATGTGGACGACGGGCAGATGCTTAGTGTGCTGTCGGAGATCAGATTGAACGTAGAGACGGGTGAGTCGAGTCGGAGGGAGGTGGTGGCGGGTCTGAACCTTGAAGCGGGTCAGGTGAACAGGATGCGGTTGGGGAGGAAGAGTAGGTTTGTGTACCTGGCTGTAGCGGAGCCTTGGCCGAGGTGCTCGGGCATTGCGAAGGTGGATTTGGTGAGTGGGGAGGTGAGGAGGTTCTACTATGGGGATGGGTGGTTCGGAGGGGAGCCGATGTTCGTGCCCGTTAAAGGAGGGGTTGGTGAAGATGAGGGTTACGTTGTGGGGTTCGTGACGCATGACGGACGGAGAGAGTCGAGGGTGGTGGTGTTAAACGGGTCGGATATGAGGAGGGAAGCTGTGATCCGGTTGCTTTCTAGGGTTCCATTTGGGTTCCATGGCACTTTTGTTACCTCGGATGAGTTGCGGTTGCAGAAGTAGGGAGGGTTCTGTGTTTTGTGTGTGTGTGTGTGTGTGTTTTTTCTCTTCGCTTTTTTATTTATATTGTATATAACCCTTAAATTATATAATATGTACAAAAGATTCTGTATTTTGGTGCACTTTTTTACTTTGTGCCTGATAAAGGTATTCTTTGAACTGTTGTTGGAGAGATTACGCACCAATTAATTAACGTGTGAATGGCGACGAAGTTAGGTCAGAATTGGTTCAGACTTCAGAGCGGTTACACTGTACATGCAACTTGTTTGAAATTCCTAAGGTTGATTAAATAGACTCTCATAGTGGATATGAAACCAAGTTAGTCTACTTCAAATGATGATCAGTGATGAGCAATATTTAAAATAATATAAAGTTTGTATAAAGAGATGGACTACAAGCCTACAAATGCTCATACCGACTTTTTTGACACATAAAATAGTAGGATGCGAGTCGGATGACAATTTGGTACATCCAAAACACTCAGGGAGTCATGTTATTATAATGAAATGTTAATAGTCTAAAAGTTAATAAGCTCTAATATATACTATATGCAACATCTTTACCGAAAACAGATATATATAATTTGCGATCACTTACTTATGATAGGTTAAAATAATACGCATTCTAAAGTTATTTATAAGCTAAATAAACAGTTTCCATAAGGGCATGTTTTAAAAGATGATTATAATGGTGGCGCAACAATACCTACTTTGGAAAATATAGTATAGAACATCCTCAGTTTTGGCATTTAGAAAATCAAAAGGTCAGTTGTTCTTGAATTGAAATTAGAAATATTATTCAAGATGGTTAAAACAAAACCGTATATATTAGATTTGATGAATAATTTGATATTTATTTATGAATTTGTAAAATAAAATTTCATATTGATGATATTTCAATGTTAAATCACTTAGGCCTAGTTTGGCATGGGAACAAATAAGAGGTTGGGATAAAAAAAATTGGGTTAAATCATTTGTTATCCCATATGGCATAAAAAAAGGGAATAAAGCATGTACAATTGTCCACATTTTGAGATAAAAAAATGAGGATAATTTATTCTAGGTAAAATGTGAAACAGACTTTATTCTAATTTTTTATCACTATTTTGTAAAATTGGGATAACATTTATGACTACCCTTTCCTCCAAAAAAAAAGAATGTGTTCCACCAAACAATATTAATACCTCATTTATAGGAAGAGCATATTTGATATTTTTTAAAACAAATTAAAAGTTATCCAATATTTTATCCAAATGCAAGATTGAGGATAAGAACAAAAAAAATGAGGATAATAAAAAGCATTATCAAATGCAAATCTGGATAAAAATAGTGATTTTTTTGTCCCCCATAAATTATGCTAACTTATCCCACGTGTAGTCTTCTGATCAACCCTAACTATAATTACAACGAACAATGGCAAACGGCTTGTCGGTACGCGTCTTTGCCAATTCGACAAGGCGGAGCGGCTTTGGTCATGCCATGCGATGTCAGTGGTTCCTCTCCTTCTATGGTTTAAGACCGGGTTCGAACTCAGGTCAT
>CM060863.1:2084203-2100741 GCA_030737845.1 Acorus calamus | reverse complement strand
GTCCTCCAAAATGGAACTGGTACAACAAAACTTAGTTGAGATTTTCAAATTTTAATATCCCACTAGAGATATCTCGAATATTCATCTTTTGACCAACTCAATTTATTTTTTTATTTTTTTTGTGGGTAAAAAAGAATTGTATACCTGTTTAATAGCAATAGTCTTTTTAACTACATATTTTCTAAACCTGTTAAATATTAACATATAATAAATATATAACATATCAAACGTGCATTCAATCGTACACATCAACTAATTCCGTGAGCTCAAACAAACCCAAACTTACACGTTCCAAACAACACATTTACATTGTTTGCAATTTGTGGGAATAATTTTTTTTTAGTTAAATTGTAGGCATGTATTATCAAACCTGAATGGTGGTGAGGCGAAATTAATGTCTGTGTATGCCTTTTAAAGCACGCAAATTAATGACGTCTTAAATAGTATGTTGAGATGACATTGTCAAACCGATCAAAACAAGCTTTAATGTCACTTTATAAATTATTTTTAAAAATATCATTTTAAAAATAATTATTCAGGTTAATAATTGCAATTCATTTTTAATCAAAGGCAATGCACAAACATGTCATTTGCTCTCTAATCTAGACTAAATCTCGGACAAGTTGAATACCTAATTATATCATCATATGTGACAAATATTGGCCAAAGGAATTGGTCCACCTTCGAAATGGCCTATCAACCTTTATTTAGAAGAAACAAAGTTCGAAATGAACATTCAAATCTACTAAAAATAATGTATCACATTGTTCCACGAAAGGTCACCCAATGCAACAACCCATGACTTGATCCAGCAGGGCTTCCACTGCCACTCGACATGTTAGGCAAAATTTTCGTGGTTTGCATTAAACATTGATCAATCAAGATATAAATTGAAGATATATAATATATATTGAATAGTCTAGACTCCATTGAAGTTTATGACTCGGGAAGCTTTTTCACATGCTATGGAATCAGTCTAAAGAATGACATGAATGCAAATATATATAATGATATTTTTTGTTTGGGATTTTTATTTTTAACTCTCCGCAAACCATCGTATTTAACGATCTCCCTTACTTCTTCGTATTTGGGTTTTACTCCCCAGACTTAAATGATAATTCATTTTTACTCCCTGTGAGGGATCTTTCTGTAAATTATTTAATTTTTTTAGTCCCTGATAGGAGTAAAAAACAATTATCATTTAAATCTGGGGAGTAAAACCTAAATACGAAGAAGTGAGGGAGCGATCCCTAAATACGATGGTTTGTAGGGAGTTAAAAATAAAAAACTCTTTTTGTTTATATAAGGAAAAAGGGAAAATCCATATAACCCCTTGTAAATTGTCTGAAATTTATATAACCCTCTGACTTTTCTTAAAGTCTATATAACTCCTTGAAAACACATATGTACATCTAAATAATCATTTGAGTTAAATTTTCGTTAACAGATTAAGATTATTCTGCGAATGTTTTATCTGGTTAACACTAGTTGAAAATATAATATATAAAAAAATCCCTACAATGTGTTAAAAATAGAAAAATCATCCATAAATGACAATTTTAACCCTTCAAAAAGATTTTATAATTTACTCATATAGTAAACAAAATTTACATATCCCTCTTATACTCACTCCTCACACCCCCCCCCCCCACACACTCTCTCTCTCTCTCTCTCTCTAAACTATCACACGTTTAACCATCTTTCTCAAATTAACAATATCTGTTAATTCTAACAAGAAAAAAACTTTTTAAAAAATAAGAGTACAAAAAGGATCAAAATATATAAACGTAGAAATTGGTTTGGGACATTGTAGGTCTATAAGAAGAGGTTTTCTTTTGTTAGAATGCACAAGATCTCACACTAAAATCCAGCATCACAACAACAAGGTGATTCATTGTCAAGTGTCAACCAGCCATTTTTAATCAAAGACAATGCCTAAACATGTCATTGGCTCTCTATTCTAAGCTAAATCTCGGATAAGTTGAATAGCTAATTATATCATCATATATAACAAATATTGACCAAAGGAATTGGTCCCCCTTGGAAATGGCTTATCAGCATTTATTTTGTAGAAACAAAGTTCGAAATGAACATTAAAATCTACTAAAAACAATGTGTCACATTGTTCCACTAAGGTCACTCAATGCAACAACCGCATGCCTTAATCCAGCAGGACTTCCACAACCACTCAACTTGTTAGGCAAATTTTCTTGGTTTGCATTAAAGCTTGATCCATCAAGATATAAATTGAAGATATGCAATATATTGAATTGTCTTACTATTGACTCATGACTCCACTGAAGTTTATAACTCGGGAAGCTTTTTCACACACTATGGAGAATCAGTCTAAAGAAATGACATGGCACGCAACTATAATGATCCTTTTTGTTTATAATATATGTTAAATATAGGACATTTAATGATTCTATTAGTAGTTTGGCTTAGTCATGTCTGATTAGTTCATATAGAGTCATATGGAAATCGGGTTTCCAAGAAATATCACTTTGAAGTTTTATATAATAGAAGGTAAAAGCATATGATCAAGACACGATTTCAATACGGATACATGTGACACTAACAAGACTAAATCCGCATATGAAGTGAAATCATACCAAAAATTGTTAGGGGAACTAATTTGATGTGATATGTAATGGCCCTACACAAATTTGACACACAAAATGTCACCTCCATACCCGATGCTAGTTTGTTGTATGGCTTAAAAGAGTGTCAGTGTTAGGTGTCACATATGAATATATGATCTTCTTTTAAACAAAATTTATAACAGGAGTAGTAATTTCGAAGACAGTGAACAAATTTATTTTGTTATACTCAGTTTTTTATTTACGGTTTTATATACAGTTTCATTTATGTAGTTATCCATTTACTCACTATAACGAGATATATATTTCATTTAAAATTCTTTACATTTTTTATAAGAGAAAAATCTAAATAACCCCCCTGTAAACTGCTTGAAATCCATGTAAATCCATGATTTTTCTTAAAGTCCATATAATCCTTTTAAAACATCTATGTAAATCCAAATAATCCCCTGAGTTAAATTTTCGTTGGCAGATTAGGATTATTCTGCGAATATTCTGTCTGGCTAACCCTGGTTGAAAACATATATAATATACTAAAACCCTCTTATAATGTGTAAAAATGCAAAAAACATCTGTAAATGACAATTTTACTCTTCCGAATAGGGTTTCATAATCTATTTAGAATGATAAAATCGTCATGTGTCTGGCTAACCCTGGTTGAAAACATATATAATATACTAAAACCCTCTTATAATGTGTAAAAATGCGAAAAAATCATCTGTAAATTACAATTTTACTCTTTCGAATGGGGTTTCATTATCTATCTAGAAGGGTAAAGTCGTCATGTACAGAGGGTTGTCTACATTTAAAAAAATTATAAGAGTTTTAGTATGCTAATATGTTTTCAGTCACGATTAACAAAATGAAATATCCATAGAATATTCCTCATTTGTCAATAAATGTTTAACTCAGAGGGTTATTTGGATTTAAATATGTGTTTTCAGAGTGTTATATGTACTTTAGGAAAAATCAGCGGGTTATATGAATTTCAAGCAATTTATAAGAGGTTATTTGAATTTTTCTCTTTCTATAAATGATATTATTTAATTCATCAGGATATATATTTCATTTTTTATAAAAGAACATACCTTATTAGATGAACTATCTGATTTTAGAAAAAATAAAATCTGTGTGAAGTACATTTTAAATTATAAATTAAAATTTATAAAACATTATTCAACTTTTTTTTTCCCTTTTATGAAAGTATGGCTATCCAACCATACACGACACCATTAACCAGTCAGTTAAATGGATCTCAATATGATTGACATGCATGATATGAAAACATGAACTCTTGCCACTCATAACGGGATGAGCATGCATGTCACGCTTAGTGGTTTATACAATAAATAAAATCAATCATCTTTATTCATTATTAACTTTGATTAGAAAGAAAATTCTTTGTTCTTGTGAATCTAGATTCTGGGAAAGAAAAAACATTTGCTTGACATATCTAGGATGCGATAACAAAAGGAAAATGAGAATGAATGTCAAACTGTCTCTTAGGCCCCCTTTTGAATCCGTTGGAGCAAATTCCGTGATAAGGAATCTTGTGTAAAGCTACAATAGATCCAAACATTTTTTTGGTGTTTGCGTTTACAGGATATACACAGCATTTTCAGGCCAAACCGTCAAGCTTAATTGCAAAAATAGCTCCTAAAAATTAAATATTAGCAAAACTAATTCAGAGACTGAATATTAGCAAAAACTAGTACTGCGTTTGGTCAACGTTATATATGACGCTTCCTCTTTTTTTTACCAAAATAAAAGGAGGAGCCATGTATATACAACGCCTCTCTTTATATTCATAATGGAAAAAACTCTTTTTCACAAAACAAAATGTATTAAATCTCTACACTTGAAATTAAAAATAATAATAATAATAACATCTCAACCATTAAATAAACTTTCATTGTATTTCTCCACCAAAAACCCCTTTCTAAAAATCTTCCATTTCTCTTTCTGTGAGATATCTTTTTAGGTTAAAATATATTTGATTGAGGGAAAAGAAAATCATTGAAGATTTTAAGAAATAAGCTTCTAATTTGGTGAAGAAATATAATGAAATTTAATGTAATGATTGAGATGTTTTTTTTTCCTTTTATAAAAATTTCAAGGGTGAGGAATGTTCTTTTGATATATTTTGGTTATAAAAAAAAGGTGCACATATATTGCACCTCTAATTAAAAAATAACGTTGATCGGGTCTAGTGTTAATGTTTTGCTAATATTCAGTATTTGAAAATAGTTTTCCTAATATTTAATTTCGGAGGGCTAATTTTATAAATTGCTCTGAAAATTACACCTCCCTAACGCATCCTTGCTTTTTTGAACACCGATTTATCTGCCACGGTCCCAAAACAACCCATAATCTATAATATTGGTTCAGGACATGAGCCATGCCCTTCCACTAGTTTCACTCATCCTATTCTTTTGTGGTCCATTATGAATATTACACCAAATTAAAACATACATCATGTGTGATGTCTAAGGTTGGAGAAAATTATTCTCATTATTAGAACTTTTTGGCCTTTGGACCATATATATGGAGCAATCATTTTTGTGAAATAGTAATATTTAACCTATCAAGAATCCTAAATCAAATTTAGTGAGAATGAGGGTCTTATGAATCAACTTTGGACGAGATTATAATACCGTGAGAATGGATTTTGGATCTTTCAACTTCTTATCAACCAAACAAAAAAAAAAAACTTCAAATTTCCCACCATGAATTTCTATTCAAATCAAAACTCTTGAAAATTGAGTTCAGGGTGACCATCTAAAAGTTCTCCAAAAACATAGATCATTAAGTTGGTTCAAGGAATCATAATTTTTTTTTGTTTTTGAAATGTTGATTATTAGAAAGTATATTTTTTATGTTTCTTGAAAAGCAAATTTAAATAATTGGGTTCAGCTTTCCGCTTAGTTATGAGTGCTGGAACACGTTTGAAAGTTTTTTATTCTTACAAAAGTAAGACAACCCCCAAAACAACCCCCCCCCCCCCATTTAAGGTGCCAAATAAGGGGAGGACATAATTAAAAATAAATAATTTAAACGGTGATGAAATAATTTAAATTTTAAACACCCAAATAAAACAGTAAAATCAAAAGTAATAATAGCTGAATAAGAAAACACAATCAAATATAAATTATCTAGATAATTATATTTCATTCAACACAAATCTATCTCGTTAAAGACTAGATCGTGTACTCCAAATGGGATAACTGCGCTTGCATGTGGTGAATCAGTTGGATCTCCCCCCCCCCCCCATGGGATCCATGGTGGGAAAGTCCCAAAAATGCCACCACGGATCCAAATGCCTTTCGTGCTTCTCTCCTCACACGTAAACTATTTTGACTCGCATTTTAAAAGTCTAAAAAAGAATGCTTTTCCATTGCGCCCTTGCTTTTTGAAAGACAGGAGACCCCGACATGGCAAAAATGTCATCGCGGATCCAAATGCCTTTGGCGCTTCTGTGCTCCTCCCCTCACACGTAACTATTTTGACTCACATTTAAAAAGCATAAAAAAGAATGCTTTTCTATTGTGCCCTTGCTTTTTGGAAGACAGGAGACCCCGACCTGGTCCCAAACAAAATTTTTTTTTGTTTATAAATAAGAAAAAAAATAACTTGTATGAATTAGATTGAAAAGAGTGCAATGGAATAAATTAGAATTTCTATTCTATCCATTCACTTTTCTTACATTTACATCTAGATTAGTGAACTAGTTATAATTATGATCCCAATTGGGCACTATATACCGGCGGCCACTTGGGCACTATGGAGATCTAGGAATGCCGTGGTATTCACGGGGGCTATCTTCTATTTTGAAAATCTATGGGAGATGACGATCCTTAGTATTAAGGAATAGAGCAAATGAATTGGTGGGGTAAAAAAACATTTACATTTCGGATCATGGGTTTCATATCATTGGATAGAGGCATGGTCTCATTAGTTTGGGTTAAAGCCTCTTCTACCTATTCTGTGATGGCTGAGTGTGGATCTAATTTTTATGTATTTCTCTTTTTCTTTATCTCTATTCTCTTTCACCCCTAATTCAGACATGTTCTATCTTGATTTTTTCAGAATATAATTATGACTATATTTTCTCAAAAATTGCGATCCTAATTATACTCTCTGTAAATTCAAACACAAAAGAGCGTAAGATGTGATATTTCTTTCTTTTTCCCTTTTCATATTTTACTTGGGTTACCATAAACAAGATTAGGTTTTTTTCCCCTAATTTAACAGGATGAATAAAGAATTTATTTTTTGTTAAATAAAGGAAATTCAACCCAATATGTCATGATGAACCCAATATGTCATGGTTGCAAATTCTATTGAGGGTTCAAACCCCACCAAATCAAGTTAGATTTCAAGGCCTAAATTATTGTCTAATATTAGAATTCGTTGATGCAATGACACTCGATCTTAACACCTGAAAAGATACACATTAAAACACATATTTACATGGTTTTACAATTTACCTGCGTTGACAACCCCCAATTTACATGCGTTGTCCAACCAGCCATTTTTAAGGAAAATTTTTTAAATTAATCTTAGCTCAATAATTATTTATATATGTGATCATCTCCTATAATTATTTGTAAAAATAACCCTCAACATTGTTTTTATTGTTTTCACAATGACACGTCAGCTTCACCGCGTAGCACTATAAAATGACAAGTTGTTTACATGCCATTAAAGTTTTTTTTTGTTATTTTCTCAATTTAATATCTTTGAACAATATAACTTTTATTACATAAATCATTTGTTATCAAATTAATATCATTTGGAATATCGTTGCAATGTTTATAACGAGTCAATACTGAATATATTTAATTTATATTTAAAAATGATAAATTTAAGATAATTAATTAACATTTATATATTTCTACTTATTTAAATTTGATTCTGATTAATATATAATTATATTAATTTATTGAAATTTTTTATGTGACTTTTGGTAGATAATATTATTTTAAAATAACAGAGATGGAGATAAGAGTGTTGGGTCGGCTTATTTACAAGGTCCTCCAAAATGGAACTGGTACAACAAAACTTAGTTGAGATTTTCAAAATTTAATATCCCACTAGAGATCATCTTTTGACCAACTCAATTTTAGTATACCTGTTTAACAGTAATCATCTTTTTAACTACATATTTTCTAAACCTGTTAAATATTAACATTTGATAATAAATATATAACATATCAAATGTGCATTCAATCGTACACATCAACTAATCCCATAAGCTCAAACAAACCAAAACTTACACGTTCTAAACAACACATTTACATTGTTTACAATTTTTATCATTCATTACATATTGACATCAAAAACATCATTTTTGAGTATGTGGATACATCATCAAGAAAATTCATTAAATTACTTCAAAAAAAAATTCATTAAATAAATGTAAATAAAGATTAATTAAAATTTAATATTAACCAAAAATGTATAAAATTTAATTAATTATCTTTAAATTATAATTTTAAATGTAAACTAAATATATTCAATATTTGTGTAATTTTAAATGTCTCAACTATATATTTCTAATTGCAAACTAATTTTGTAACAAATGATTTATATATAATAAAAGTTAAGTTGTTTAAAGATATATATATATATATATATATATATATATATAAAAGAAATAAAAAAAATAAACACACCTTAATGGCGTAGGAATAATTTTTTTTTATCTAAACTGTAGGCATGTATTATCAAATTTGAATGATGGTGAGAAGAAATTAATGTCTGTGTATGCCTTTTAAGGCACATAAATTAATGACGTCTTAAATGGTATGTTGAGATATATGGCATTGTCAAACCGGTCAAAACAAGGTTCAATGTCACTTTTACAAATTATTTTAAAAACATCATTTTAAATAATTATTAAGGTTAATTGCAAAAATTTCCCCATTTTTAATCAAAGGCAATGCATATACATGACATTTGCTCTTTAATCTAGGCTAAATCTCGGACAAGTTGAATACCTAATTATATCATCATATGTAACAAATATTGGCCAAAGGAATTGGTCCACCTTCGAAATGGCTTATCAACCTTTATTTGATAGAAACAAAGTTCGAAATGAACATTCAAATGTAGTAAAAATAATGTGTCACATTGTTCCACGAAAGGTCACCCAATGCAACAACCCATGACTTGATCCAGCAGGGTTTCCACTGCCACTCAACATGTTAGGCAAAATTTTCTTGGTTTGCATTTAACATTGATCAATCAAGATATAAATTGAAGATATATAATATATATTGAATAGTCTAGACTCCACTGAAGTTTATCACTCGGGAAGCTTTTTCACACGCTATAAAGAATCAGTCTAAAGAATGACATGAACGCAACTATATATAATGATATTTTTTGTTTATATACAAGGAAAAAGGGAAAATCTATGTAACCCCTGTAAATTGTCTGAAATTTATATGATCCTGACTTTTCTTGAAGTCTATATAATTCACTGAAAACACACATGTATATCTAAATAATCTCTTGAGTTAAATTTTCGTTAACAGATTAGCATTATTATACGAATATTCTGTCTGATTAACTTTTGAAAATATAATATATCAAAAAACTCATATAATGTGTTAAAAATACAAAAATAAGTGTCAACCAGCCATTTTTAATCAAAGAAAATGCCTAAACATGTCATTGGCTCTCTATACTAAGCTAAATCTCGGATAAGTTGAACAGCTAATTAATTATATCATCATATATAACAAATATTGACCAAAGGAATTGGTCCCCCTTGGAAATGGCTTATCAACCTTTTATTAATTAGTAGAAACAAAGTTCAAATTGAACATTCAAATCTACTAAAAACAATGTGTCACATTGTTCCACTAAGGTCACTCAATGCAACAACCGCATGCCTTAATCCAGCAGGACTTCCACAACCACTCAACTTGTTAGGCAAATTTTCTTGGTTTGCATTAAAACTTGATCCATCAAGATATAAATTGAAGATATGCAATATATTGAATTGTCTTACTATTGACTCATGACTCCACTGAAGTTTATGACTCGGGAAGCTTTTTCACACACTATGGAGAATCAGTCTAAAGAAATGACATGGCACGCAACTATAATGATCCTTTTTGTTTATAATATATGTTAAATATAGGACATTTAATGATTCTATTAGTAGTTTGGCTTAGTCATGTCTGATTAGTTCATATAGAGTCATATGGAAACTGATAATCGGGTTTCCAAGAAATATCACTTTGAAGTTTTATATAATAGAAGGTAAAAGCATATGATCAAGACACGATTTCAATACGGATACATGTGACACTAACAAGACTAAATCCGCATATGAAGTGAAATCATACCAAAAATTGTTAGGGGAACTAATTTGATGTGATATGTAATGGCCCTACACAAATTTGACACACAAAATGTCACCTCCATACCCGATGCTAGTTTGTTGTATGGCTTAAAAGAGTGTCAGTGTTAGGTGTCACATATGAATATATGATCTTCTTTTAAACAAAATTTATAACAGGAGTAGTAATTTCGAAGACAGTGAACAAATGTATTTTAAGTGTTGTTATATTCAGTTTTTTATACTCAGTTTTTTATTTACGGTTTCAAATACAGTTTCATTTATATAGTTATCCATTTACTCACTGTAACGAGATATATATCTCATTTAAAATTCTTCACATTTTTTATATGAGAAAATTCTAAATAACCTTCTTGTAAACTGTCTGAAATCCATATAAATCCATGACTTTTCTTAAAGTCCATATAACCCCCTGAAAGCACCTATATAAATCCAAATACCCCCCTTAGTTAAATTTTCGTTGGCAGATTAGAATTATTCTACGAATATTCTGTCCGGCTAAACCTGGTTGAAAACATATATAGTATACTAAAACCCTCTTATAATGTGTAAAAATGCGAAAAATCATCTATAAATGACAATTTTACTCTTCTGAATGGGGTTTCATAATCTATCTAGAGGGGTAAAATCGTCATGTATAGAGGGTTGTTTACATTTTAAAAAAATTATAAGAGCTTTTAGTATATTGTGTTTTCAGTCATGATTAACAAAACGAAATATCCATAGAATATTCTTCGTCTGTCAACAAATGTTTAACTCATAGGGTTATTTGGATTTAAATAAGTATTTTCAGGGTGCTATATGGACTTAAAGAAAAGTCAGTGGGTTATATGAATTTCAAGCAATTTATAAGTGGTTATTTGGATTTTTTCTTTTATATAAATGATATTATTTAATTTATCAAGATTTATATTTTATTTTTTATAAAAGAATATACTTCATTAGATGAACTATATGGTTTTAGAAAAAATAAAACCGTGTGTGAAGTACATTTTAAATTATAAATTAAATAGACGGGGTAAAACATTTTTCAACTTTTTTTTCCCCTCCCCCTTTTATGAAAGTATGGCTATCCAACCATACACGACACCATTAACCAGTCAGTTAAATGGATCTCAATATGATCGACATGCATGATATGAAAACATGAACTCTTGCCAGTCAGAATGGGATGAGCATGCATGTCACGCTTAGTTTGTGATATTTTCAATGAATCACCTGTCACTTGTTCATTAGAGAGGCTGATGAGATCCAATTTGACAAGCCCCGATTGATCCATCTATAACTGATACCATCATAAAGGGCAAAAGAGAGGATATTTACACAAGAAACATCATGGTCATCACAAACTCCAATTCAAAAAAGATAAAAAAAAAAAAGAGAAGAAAAGATCAGAACCACTTCCCATGACCTAAGTAGCTGCTACCACCACGGATACTTAAAAGGTCACTCGCAGGGGGACCACCTTCCCCTCACAAGTGATTCCAAAACATTGATTGATCACCCAAAACACCAAAACAAGCTTTATTGGAAAATCTGTTGGCCTCGGAGCGGCCAAGTCACTCTTTCACAATCATAAGCATGGTTTTGCTCTTCAAACACTCTTTGCACGTGTCAACCACCCACAAACGCCACCGCTGAAAACCTTTGCTCTTGTCTGGATAATCTAGAATAGACTTGAATTGGATGAAAAAAATATGAATAAATCTATTTCTTCAAAAGAAAAAAAAGTATGAACAAGTTTGAGAGCATTTTTTTTTGGGTATACTATGTGGCTGATCTTATGATCGAGTTGGGAAGGTTACCTCGGCTTGTTTGTCTCAGTCCTACAGAAAATTCTTTTAAATAATTGGATATACATCGGCCTGATAGCATTTTTGTTTTCATGGCTTATATTAGTGGATCGTAGTCATAGTACAACGATTCATGACTTACATGTGAAAAGAGTAGGTCTTAGTATCGAGTTATGGCACTGTCCTATAACTGTCTTTTGTGTTGACAAAAATTGAAAAAATTTATGTAAGACTGGGGTACATAGGCGAATGTAGCCTACTTAGCTCGGCCGAAAGGACAATTACGGGAGGGCCTTCCGATATTTAAAAAAAAAATTGAATAAGTTTGTATTAGTATTCCAGGTCTATTATAGAATTGTGTTTTTCTATTCAATTTATTTCACTTATATAAGAGGGTCTACATATTAAATCATTTGTCATCAACTCTTATAAATCAAATGATCTACATATCAAATCATTTTTCATAATTCTTATTAACATCTTATTCACTTCTTATTCATTTTTAATCCACAACTTATCTATGATCAACCAAACAATAAGAATTTTATCATTATATTTTTTAATGTGAATAACTAAAAATACAATAAAACAAAACACAAATTATTCATTATTCATATTAGAATAGTTATAGAGAGAGGATGAAAATTAGATTCTTCCCTCTACAGTTATCTATATACGTCATTACTCCAACAAGAGTTGCATATATATCTGTCCAAGAGAAACGTATGTACATGTGAAGTTAAGATTATAGTGACATTAATTCCAACTGGATCTCTCCTAGCAGAAAAGTTTGTTAAAAGCCTCACTTTCATTGCTTTTAATGTTGCGGTTTTAACAAGTAAAAAAAACTTACAATAACTTTAATAGCCCACATTATTTTTTTGTTTCTTGTACAAAGCAATTAATTAATATACACTTTTCTGTCAGAGTATATAACGGTGTGTATACATTGTTTAGTGTTTACAAACAAATCCGACATCAAAACCAAAATATAACGCCATATGGTTTAGCTTAAACCTATGTTCACTGATGAAATACTATTATTTTTATGATATACCCTAAAAAAATTTACTTTTGTCTCTATCCAAATTATACCTTAATAAATTGTTATATATAGACTTATCTACAACAATTTGTAAAATATTAAAGTAGTGTTTCGAAATAAGTTTGTAAAATAATTTCTCACTTGTAGATAGCATTTGGGCATGTGGTGTGGGACACTGTGTTTGGAAACTCAGCCCCGTGATCCAAAATCATTGTTTTCATGCGTTAAATGCGAAAAAATGCTTTTCAATGCCACCACCCCCCTTAAAAGCCAACACTGAATTTTCATGTTTTTCAATGCAAACTCCACTCTAATGTGGTCTCAAACGGACCCTTAAAATTGTTTTTAAAATTGACTTTTAAAAAATATTAGATTTCAAAAAAAATGTTTTTATGGTTTCTTCAAAATTACAACCGCTAAGTACATTTGAAAATGTGTTTAGATTAAGCATAATCCATGTAAAACATAATCTCCAAATGCTGCCTAAGAACCACTTTATTCATAGTAATTAAATACTAAACTGTGATTGATCCATCCGAGTATCACTGCATCATGTTCATCCAACGTGATGACATCACATATGAGACATAATCCCAGCGGTTAGGATTATATGTTTAGCTGTTAGGGAGATGTTTTGGATTATTTATTTGGAAAGATCTCTGGCATTTTCGATTTCTTTTTAGTGTTGTACAAGGTGGAAAGGCCAACTAAGACAACTAGAAGAATGAATTGGAAAGTTGCATTAAATTTAATTAATGGAGGGGAGAGAGAGGTGGGTGTGTTTTAGAGAAGGGAAGGTAACCGCGGCTTCCCATGTGCAACTCCATTGTCAACTCTCTCTCATTGTAGACACATCTCAAGCAAAGACACTACTCAATATCAGTATTGGATTTCATCAGTTTTTATAAAAAGATGTATCATCTCACATATTTTAACATTTAAATTTTATGTAATTTTGTACAGATGTCAATTTTTTATTAAAGATATTGAATCACATCCAAGAGAGGAGTGATTTAGTATATATCCAAGTGTTCTCTCACTCACTCCAAGCTTTCCTATAAGTATAAGCTAGACTATAACATTCACACATAAAAATAAAAGCTTATATTTACAAGTGGACAATGTGTGGAAGCTGTACCAACATAAACAACACTTCAAATTGAAATGGATCAGATAGTGACACAGACGTGCGAGAACTTCAATGGAGATGAGTTTTGAGTACAGTTGTGTCCAAGCAAAGACTGGAAGTTACACTTAATTTATTCTTTTCCAGTGTCAATGAAAGGGTTTGGAGAGTTGTATTGTAAAAGATAACTATAGAACCTAATCCAGGATAACTTCATTTGATTTTTTCAAGTTTTCTTTTTTGTTCTTTTCTGGTCCTGGTGGAGAAAGCAAGGTTTCCCCCAACTCGATCTCTTTAGTTAATGAAACAATACACAATCAAATGAGATGGGATCCAAAAAGATATTGGAATTATCACAATCTCATACATTTTTCATGAGAAATAGTTACAAGTCAGTATTCTACTGTGACTAACAATAACTGGTAGATATTTCTGTATTATGTGGGAGAAATTAATTATGATAATGTATTGATGATGCATATAATACCAAAATTCAGAATAATTAACAAATAGACCAAGTAACAAGAGAATATGCACAAGAAGCCCTCACTCACTCACTCACTTTTCGTGAACGCAAGGGAACCTCCTCTCCAATCAAAACACACCAACAACAACCCAACAACACAAAAAAAATAAAAAAGAAGAAGTCTTTCTTTCCTTTCATGTGAAATATATAATTTAAAAAAAAAAAACACATTATGAACTTAAAGAATCCAAAGAATGAATAATCACAAAGTAATTCTGAATTACAGTTCACAATCCCACCCCCAATATGACAATAATGAATAACAATCATAAAAAAAAAAAAAAACTAAAAATCAGTAGTGACAATCCACAAGAGCCGCCGCCGAGAATACAAAGGCGGCGGCCGTGGGCGGCGGCAGAGACGGCTTCACGAACTCCCGATCGTCATCGGACGGCGCGGGCAGGTTGAGGTCCAAAGACAGCACCTTTTTCGAGTGTTCGTGCGATTCCGGGCCGGGGGTCTGCCGGTGCCGCCTCATGTGGCCGCCGAGGGCCTGTCCCGACGAGAATTCCGAGCCACAGATGGAACAACAGTGGACCCTCGACGACTTGATGTTGTTGGTGTTGTTGAATTGGGTGGTGGGGATAGCGGTCGACAGAGACAGAGCGGTTTCGTCTTCTGCGGCGACGGCGAAGATTGGGTGTTTGGTGTTCTCATCGGACAACAACGATGGCGCGAGCCTCGGCTTTTTGTGACTGGCACGGTGGCCGCCGAGGGCTTGAAAGGAAGGGAAGGACTTGTTGCATGTCTTGCACTCGTAGGGGTGGAGACCTGGCTCTGCCTGTCGACGATTGTTGTTGTTGTTGTTGGTGGTGGTGGTGGTGATGGGTCGCGGGCGAGGAGGATGAGACAGTGGGCCATGTCTTCCTCCTCCTCTGTGACGTTGCCGGCGGAGGAGGAGGCGGAGGACGTTGGGTTGTTGCCGGCGTCTTCGCCGCCGCTGGAGGAGCTTGTGGTGGTGGTGGGAAGGAGGAGTCTTTGCCTCTTGGTTCTCTTCTTCTTCACTAATTGATGAAGACCCATGACTTCTTCTGGGCTTTCCATGCTTTCTTGCTCAGTTTTCTTAGAGAGAGAGAGAGAGAGAGAGAGAGGTGGATATTATGAGAGGATGTTGTGAGGGGTGTGTGTTGTGTGGGTTTATATATGATAATGAATGGAGTCAAGAGCCGCCCCATTGTGAAACAGTTGCCTTGAATAAGTCCTCCCCTAAATCTCTTACGTTTCCAACTTTAAAAACTCTTTTATTTTGCTGTACACACCTCTTTTATATGTATTTTTAATTCATAGACATTTCAATTCATATACTTCCTTAATCTATCTAATAAGATATATATCACTTTAAATAAGATTATATTTTGTTAATTTTTTATATTTTTAAAAAAATATTCATTCAATATGTTATGAAACAATATACAATTTTTATCAAATTATGTATGAATTATTATTTAAAAAAATTTAAACCTGCCCATACTATGAAACTGTCTAATAGATTCTTCTTCCTAATATTATTCTTTATTTAGAATTAATAGTGGGGAGGAGGGGGGGGGGGGGGTTTAAACAGGGTGAGGTGGGGAGTGAAAGGGGGGGGAGAGGGGGTTATATTATAACTGAAATATGTCTATATTTGAAGAGTGGACACTCATAAGAGCCACTGAAGATTATGAGGTAATGTATGATGTTGCAAGTAGCCAATGAATGGCCGTTTCACAACAGTTAAAAAAAGGTGGGAGGGGCCACGATAAAGTCATGCCACACCTCATGAACTCGATTTTTATGTTATAAAAATAGTGTGTGAGAGAGTGAGAGATTTGAGGGGGGGGGGGGGGGTGTTGAGGGAGAGATTCGGTTGGCTTTGAAGCAAAACCAAACGATTCTCTGCTTTTCATAGCCTGGAACCACGCGATTTGCGCTTCCCCATTCAAATTCTCTCTTTTTTTAAATTATTTTTTTATGGGATGTAAAATGAGATTTGTGATAAAATCAAGCTTGCTCTATCAGTTCTTCTTTTTTTAAAAAAATTAATTTGAATTCATGTGTGTGCTTGCTCTATCATCAGTTTTAATGAGAAACTAAAAC
>CM060863.1:2025146-2074203 GCA_030737845.1 Acorus calamus | reverse complement strand
CATGATGTGCATGTCTTGCTACCATAGCTACTGCTAGAAAGAGGAGCTAGCTTGGAGTCCAGGGATGAGGAAGGGGCGCTTCCTATTCATGATGCATGTGCGGGAGGTATATATAATTCTCCTTTAAGGAAAGATAGTCTATGTCAACTACCGCTTATTTACAAATGACTTCTGCAGGATTCATTCAAATTGTCCAGCTCTTAATTGATTCTGCTAAAACTCCCGAGAAAGTGAAACACATGCTAGAAACCACAGATTCTGAAGGCGAAACAGTAAGTAAGAATGGTAAATGATAAGCCTTTCATATCATTCTGAATGTTATATGCCCTACTGACATATATTAACCCATGCTGTATTAAGCCTCTTCATCACGCGGCTAGAGGAGAACACTTGGATGTTGTTCGTTTGTTGCTGTCGACCGGTGCCTCTCCTAAAAAGACAAACAATTTTGGAAAGGTTTGTACAACTCCTTAGACATATCTGTTTCATAATATTGCAGTTGCAGACGCTAATAACTAACATATATCCCGGCAGACCCCTGCTGAGCTGTCGGATAAAGGGACAGATGTTAGGGGAGTTTTGGAAGCAGCTGAAGCAGAAGCAACTTCTCCTGATGCTACAGATGGCAAATAGGGATATCTAATATCCAGCTTCAGTGTTTGTTTGGATGCCTTACATTGAAACAAGGTATTAAACATCGAGTACACTCCCTGAAACTGGTTATGTGTGCATCTAGAAATTTTTTGATAGACAAGGTGATAGACTAGATTTTACTCATTGGTTGGTTGAAAGAATGGATATGAAAGGCATTTCCATATGTTACATGTTTTTTTCATAAGTTTTCCTTTTTCTTTTTGGAAAAAAATTGCTTTCTCGAGAGAGGTTCTGACTTCTGAGGGTTTGTTTGCTCATATTGACCAAATGTTAAGGTGCACCTTGAAGATTTGTTTTCATTTTTTTTTCAATATAATCTTCGAGGCTGAATTGATATAAGGAATCTGGGCTCTATGTAATAAGTTCTTCACTTTCTTGTCTGAGTGATCAATATCTCTACATGCTTCATTTTATACTTGCCTTTTTTTCTTCTAATAATTCAGATATTATGATTGCTTGAACTATGTTGTTTCAGTCAGGGGCGGACCTACGGTTCCCCCACCAATTTTTTTTTGTTAAGCATTGAATCTTAACTCTTGAAATAGAAAATAAATAAATAATATCTCAATCATTAATTCTAAAACAAACTTTTCATTTTTTTTTTCCTAAAGCCCCCTTGAATCCCATGTAAAAACAGAAACAAATTTTCCATGATTTCCTCTCTCAACTGAATAATTATTATAAAAAAAAAACACAGCCGTTAAAATTTAGGAGTAATAAAAAAAAACCTTTCATAATTTTCTCATCTTTGAATAAATATTTAAAAGAAAAAAATTCAACCATTAAAATTTATTAAAAGAAGTGATAAAAAAAATTCAAATTTTTTTCTTTAAAATAAAACCACTGTCTTCTCTCTCAAATGTCAACTAATCCCAAATTGCTTTTTTCCATTCGGCCAACATCTCTTGGGTTTGAATATATTCTTTTTATCTTTATTTTTTTTATTTCTATACTTTTATATTGAAGACTAATAGATTTATTAATGGGTTTGATTTTTTTTTATTAGATTGTATGCTGCATTTTTTTTTTTTAGGAAACGATGTGTTGCATCGATATATTAATCGTTATAAATTATTTGTGAATTGTTCAAGTAAATTTTTTGTGAATGTTTTTATTTGAAATTGATTTATAATAATGAAATAATGTATATTACAGAGTTAATTATATTTTAAATAACTTCTTTAAGCCACCTCTCAAAAAATCATTGTCCGCCACTGGTTTCAGTGCTCTTTTACACTGCAAATATGTATGGGCACATCTAGTACCACCAACAAATTTTCTTATCCCACCAGTCGGCAAAAAAAAAAAAAAAAAACCGGTGTTTTGCTATCCTCACCGATCCGGCCAGTTCGACCGGATTTGGTCGTCATTTCAGGTTTTGGGCGACCGAAACTGGTCGAACAGGATTTGTAATAAAATTTATAATTTTTTTTCTTGAAAACATAATCCCACAACGTGTGTCCTCCTTGAATCTTTCATATCACTCCAAGTCTGAGTTGTATAGGGAGAATAAATCATTATTCTTAAACGTAGAATATAAGAACAATTTTTTTTACATAAGTTACTGACAAATTTCAAAAGCCAAATATAAAATGTGTTTGGATCAACTGGTAAGTTTTTTTGTTTTCAAACAAAGAATCATCTTAACTATGAATTCAAACGAAACTTAAAAATGATATATATTTGTCTAATAAGATATTTTTCTATAAAAATTTGAATTAATTGAAAGTATATATACTTATATTTTTTTCAGTCCCTTAGCTGTTGTTTGGATAAAAGAATAAATGTAGAATATGATGGATAAACCCAAAAATTTATTTGTTTACAAAAAATAAGTAGATATAGTTCTGAACCCTGTTCGACCAATTACGGTCGCCCAAAACTTGAACTGGCGACCAAATCCGGTCGCCCAAAACCTGAAATGGCGATCGATTTCGGTCGAACTGGATTGGTGGGAACAACAAAACACCAGTTTTTTTGTTTTTTTTGTTTTTTGATTGGTGGGATGAGAAATATGCTGGTGGGGATAGACAGACACCCAATATGTATTTGTTCTCATCTTGTTGTAACTGTTTCATTTGAAATCTTGATTAAATAGGACAAAATAGAATTATGTTTGAGGGATTTCGCACAGGTGAGGAGTATGGAAAGCTTACACTGACTGACTATTGCTCATTGTTTTTTCCTTAGCAGTGAAAAATGACCACTCTATTTTTATTTGAAATACCTGGATTTTACAAATAAGCTAGTTGTTGTCAAGAGATTCTTAGGTAACTTCACCATGGCATGCCAAGGTGGCTAAGGGCATAACAAAAATGTTTCTTGGTAGTTGGGGATGCCAAGAGATGCCAAAGAAATAAAATAAAAATAAACATAGAGAATGTATTGAAATTGAATTGGCAAGAATGCGCATTCTATATAATATAAACATGCCGTGATGTAAGAAATCATGCATTCATGCTTATCCAATCCAGCCGTCGTTGAAATTGAATTGGTCCTATTTGCCTTACTTTTTGTGTGTGTGATCATCAGTGATTTTAATGAGACACATGGACCCAGGCTAGATGTATATGCTTTATTTTACAACTACATATACTAGATGGAAAAAAAAAATTGAAAACATTTGGCTCGTTTTGGTTCGTGGAACAGGTAGGGAATTGGAGTGAAAAAGCCCCAAAAAAATAAGTGGGTATAGATATGTCATGATAGGTGAGAATAAGATGTATATTGGTATTCTAGCTCTTCCTAGAACTGTATTATTTCATTCCATTTATTCCATTCCATTTATTCCGCTGACTTTACAGGACTCACATGTAAAATTATCTATCATCACCTCTTATATATCAGAGATTCATATGTTAAATCATTTTTTTTCACATTTTATAAATCATTATTCACATTCTATTCACATTTTATCTACAATTTATTCATTGTCAACCAAACAACAAAAAATTTATTATTATGTTTTTCAACGAAAATACATAAAAATACAATCATATAAAAAATGAATTATTTTACTGGTATAATTATATATTCTAGTATAATATTAGTCTCGAGTAATTTGATTATTCTATCCAAATGGGGCTTAAGCATTGCTAAAGGGAACCAATGAAGTATTGTCCCTATTTTTTCCTGACATGTACTCATTTACTCACATTGTACATGAGCAGTATTCATGTACCCATATACAGCTGTATCTGTGTATATGCAAATTTATCAGAAACTTTTTTTAATATTTTTCTGTGATATCAAGATTCCAAGGATAATTGACTATAAATTAACATGTGAGACTCTTGGTCACAGGCAACCAAGCCGATCTGCCGATGTGATATCCACATTGAAAAGATGGAGAGAATGTGATTCCTCATGAATGATAAAATGCTAAGAATTTTAAAATAAGTTAAAGGTGCTCTCATTACTAGTGAGGTTCTTTTTCTCTTTTCCTTGGAACAGCAAACCCATCAAAAAATCGTGTATTTGAAAGAAAAACAAAAAAACATGCATAGAATAGACTTGTTCTCACGCATAGCATAGACAAGTAATTCGCACACAAATAGAGACTGCTCTCCTATTTCAAATTTTCAACCCCCCCACACAGATAACAAATAAAAGCAAGTGGAATAAGTTGGGACATGCCATTTTGTGAGTCCGAATTCCTAATATTTGAAGTTATATATGAAACTTCCTATTATTTGATAGTTATTTAGAAACACATGGCTGCCCATGTGCATAATATCTAACAATCATATTTTTATGATAAACTATAACCTTATACTGGGCAGGCAATCCACCTAAACTTATTAGGTGGAGTAGGTTGGAATTAAGAAAAGGAAGGTTTAGTTGTATCTTTTGAAGATATCTAACTGGTAAAGATAGGAAGTGTAAACTGTTTCCCTGGTTAGATGGAGATCTTCTTGTTTTTTTTTTTTTGTTTTTCATAACAAGATAATGATAAAAATAATTTGGGATTAGGTCATGAAATTCTTTCTTTTTTTTTTTTTTTTTGTTGTTATAATGGGTTTCACATTATGGGACCAGAATAAATTAATGTGATGGACTCACCACCAAGAGCTTATTACACTGATGGGCATTTAACACTAGTACATGTATGATGATGCAATAGTTCTCTTCTCTATTCATAACCATGTAATACCACCCTCTTTTGCCAAATCTATTCCCAAAATGGGATTATGATAACCACAAACATGATGGAATTGCCTGCCCACTGAAATATGTGGATTCTTGATTTAAGGAAAATTCTTTGCATGAAAAAAAGGACAGAGTTTTATATGCATTTCTTTTTGTAATTCTCAATCTTTTGTTAAGGTATATATTTCATGAAGCATGTATTTTTGTTAATGTATAATATAATGTCTTGTATTATATAAGATAAGGAGTACAAAAACATACAAAAACAATAATCAAAACTCTTCAAATTCGAGTTCATGTAGAGGAGGGATCTACAACATACATCCGAGATCCGAGCCCCAATAAGCAATGTTCCACCGTTGAAGCTCACCCTACTTGCCCTCGCGTAGTTAAAAGAAATATAGTTATACACAAGATTATGCAAGACTGAGTATGATAGCGCTAAAAACAATATAGACCTAATCAATTCAACATTATCACGTGCTGGATATCCTGGCCAAGAACTATTCATAATTTTGGGGGAGATAAAATGTGAGGTGAGTGAGAGAAGATGTGTTTTTGAGTGAGGAGTGTGTGTGGGAAAGTAGAGGAAGGAGGAGACCTAATCTTGGGTGGAGTGGGTGTCATATCATTGTCTAAAAAGGTGGTTTTGATGCTGCTTTTTGTTTTGATTTCACATCTCCACAAGCACAACACATTACATTAGTTGCAACTCCCTCCCAAAATGGCATTATATTTCAAACAAAAACATTGCTCTCTCCCACTACTATCACACACTGCACCCATGCCACTACCACTAGTACCACCACCAATAAAATTATATATTATCATTGTTAATCAGAGTTTGGTTCATTTTTGTTTAACAAACAATTCACTCCATGTGAGTTCCCTTCATTATATACCCTTTAGAATTGCAAGTGGAAATACACAGGGATCTCACTGAATGCTCTCTCAACCATTCTTTCTTGGATCTGCCACTGTAGGAATTTTTTTTTCACCTTCCAAAGAATCTTCACTCCACAACTTTTTTTTTGGGTAGATTGGATGGAGGAGACCTTAATTTAAAAAAGATGTGGTTGCCATCATCACATAATAATAAAAATAACCATGGACTTAGAAAAGCATTGATTGGCACAGCCAAAATTGAAGGTCAACAACAATGGATCAGATGAAGTGAACTACTAAAAGGTGTGGAGTAGCAGTAGCACTAGCAAAATATAAATTCCATAAATCGAAAAAACAAAGTCCACAATGCATATTAGTAACATCACTGTTGTCAGTGTGCATCACACGTTGTTTTCTCTTCCATTTTTTTTATATTTGCTCTTCCTTATTTGGACACCATTACATGCATTGTTCTGCACAGTGACAAGATATGATTTTGTGTTTTTAAGTATATATGTCAAAATTTTAATGAAAATATATTTTTTATTAAATGAAACATAGACTAAATTAAAAGTATACATTAGGGATTACAAGAAGGAAATTTTTTTCATGTCAGTATTTACTTTGATGGATGACACATGTCTATCATACAATTAAAAACATTTCATCAGTTATAAAATTTCAAACAAAAAATGAATAAATGTTCTTTCATGGACACGTGTCATTCATCTAACCATGTATTAACAGAATTCTCATCAACACATCTGAAATTTTTTTATGTAAGAAGACATCCACGAGAAACTGATTTTTTTTTAATTCTTTTTTGTTCTTTGCTTGCCAATGCTACCATTCCCAACCCCATCACATGGCATGGCTACGGGAGAATCACATGAACAGCCATGTATCACTCCCAAATTTTTTCAATCACAAGAAGCACAGGTGAAGAAAGGAATTAATTATAAAGAAAGAAGTGATTGTCTCCATACACCACGCCACCCCCAAATCCAATAATAGAAGCAAAGAAATGATTGGGGCCAAGTCATGGAGAAGGTTCACTAAGTAGACTTTGTATTATTATTATTATTATGGACATTAAGTATACTTTCTTGTTTTATAACGGTGTGTGTGCTTTTTTTTTTTTTTTTGTTCTTCCTGAGCCACTCTTGTTGCAACAAACTTGTTGTTTGGGCATGTGTGGCTCACAAGTTAGGTCTATGTGAAATAAAGAAAAAAAATAAGTTAAAAGTGGGTGACTGACGTGGGAGATGATGCCTACCATTTGATGTCCTATTCAAGTCTATCTTAACAGGTGCGTATCATTAACTAAGCAAGTTAGAGAATACATTGTCCACAGGTCTCTGGTTGAGTGATAAAAGAAGACTCTAGGTGAATCTTGGTAGTGATGATAATTCTTGCATTGACCCTGATATTTTCATAGGTTAATACTGATTTGAGCTAATAAGGAATATGTGGTTAGAAAAATTTTACAAAGAAAACACGTGGAAGAGAGCTTTGGATGTAGCGTTTTAAACCATATAATTTGTTTAAATGCGGATTCAAATTGTAACTAAAGTAATTTAAAAAAATCCAAATTACCCCATGTAAACAGTCTGAAATCCATATGACCCTCTGGTTGTTCTTAAAGTTTATATAACCACTTGGAAACACTCATTGTAAATCCAAATAACTCCTTAAATTAAATTTTCGTTGACAATTGATGAATATTATACGAATATTTCGTTTTGTTGACCCTCATTGAAAACACAGTATATTAAAAATCATCTATAATTTGTTAAAAATACAAAAAATTTATATACATGACGATTTTATCTTTCCGGATGGATTATAAAACTTTATACAGATGAGTAAAATCGTTATTTACATAAGATTTTTCACATTTTTAACACATTGTAAAGAGTTTTAATATACTATATTTTCAACCAGGGTAAACTAAACAAGATATTCATAAAATAATCATAATCTGTTAATAAAAATTTAATTTAAAGAGCTTTGTTTTTTTGCTGGGTATATAGATGTTTTGAGGGGGTTATATTAATTTCAGGTAGTTTAGGAAGGGGGGGGGGGGTTTTATTTGAATTTTTCAAAAGTAACATTAGTTGTGTTCTATAGTTTGACCCACTATTTTCGAGGAATTATGAAGCCTATGAGGTACAAAAGTTGATTAGGAAATTAAAAATAATTGTGGGGGGGACAAGCTAATTGTGTTTGATTGAGGTGTGTTTAGTGAGGAAGCCATCCTCCACCAACCGAAATGCCTTGCTTTCCTTCCACCACCCAAAGCTTTTCAGTGCTGGCGTTGCCTTTCGTGCTTCACACAACCAACCAATCATTCGTTACGCTAAGAATCTCCACCCCCTCTCCCTTTGACTTACCATTATTATTTTTATATAGTCTAGATATATATGTAAATTATGTACCCCCCCTTTCATTTAATTTCATTCTTCATCCAGATAGAGTGAGTATTGGGGTTACTTAGCTTGTCAGTGAATGAAAAAAATACTTGTTTTGGGTGGTGGAGTTATTAATTATTAATTAATATGAAAATGAGAAACTTTTGACTTGGTTACGCTATTTTGCAAGTGAGAGAACTTAAAATAGGGGGATTTTGAAAAATGATGACTAAAAAATGTACATAAAAAAAATTAAGAGTTTTAACTATGATATACTGGTTGTATCAAAATTTTAACAGATCTTTGTGGTATTGCAAACAAATTCTCACGTACAAGCAATTTTACTTGAGCATGAAAAGAAGGGTGTGGCTCTCGGTTATTTCGGCGGAAGCATGGGCGATATGGAGTACGAGAAATTGTGTTATCTTCAAGGGAAGAGCCATCTATTTCGAGAACTTGTGGGAGACGACGATCCAAGCATAGAGACTGGGGCATTTGCATGTGAGGGGTCTTTAGCATTCACATAGATGAAACTGCATTCCATTATCACTGAGTAGTTGGTTCCTACGGGGTAGGGGTTGAAGTCTTTTCTACCTATCCTCGGCGGGTACAATTGATTTGATACGAGCTGTATTTCTTAACACCATGAATGTGTGTATTTTCTTTTTGTTTTTGCTTTATTTTCTTATTTTTTCACTCTTCTTATCTCACTCAGTCATGTTCTTTCTTATTATGGGAATAAAAAATGACTACATTTCTTATATAAAAAAAAAAATTTACTTGAATTTTTTTTTGTAATATCTGTGTTTATATAAATACATATGCACACAGTAACATAATATAATTCAATTTATCAATCAATATCTATGAGAAAACTGACACAAGACTAGAAACATCTTCCGTATCATGTTTTAGTTTCTCATTAAAACTGATGATAGAGCAAGCACACACATGAATTCAAATTAATTTTTTTTTAAAAAGAAGAACTGATAGAGCAAGCTTGATTTTATCACAAATCTCATTTTACATCCCATAAAAAAATAATTTAAAAAAAGAGAGAATTTGAATGGGGAAGCGCAAATCGCGTGGTTCCAGGCTATGAAAAGCAGAGAATCGTTTGGTTTTGCTTCAAAGCCAACCGAATCTCTCCCTCAACACCCCCCTCAAATCTCTCACTCTCTCACACACTATTTTTATAACATTAAAATCGAGTTTATGAGGTGTGGCATGACTTTATCGTGGCCCCTCCCACCTTTTTTTAACTGTTGTGAAACGGCCATTTATTGGCTACTTGCAACATCATACATTACCTCATAATCTTCAGTGGCTCTTATGAGTGTCCACTCTTCAAATATAGACATATTTCAGTTATAATATATAACCCCCCCCCCCCCCCTTTCACTCCCCACCTCACCCTGTTTAAACCCCCCCCCCCCCCCCCCCCACTATTAATTCTAAATAAAGAATAATATTAGGAAGAAGAATCTATTAGACAGTTCCATAGCATGCACAGGCATGTTTTAATTTTTTTTAAATAATAAATCATATATAATTTGATAAGAATTGTATATTGTTTCACAACATATTGAATGAATATATTTTTATTAAAAATATAAAAAATTAACAAGATATAATCTTATTTAAAGTGATATATATCTTATTAGATAGACCAAGGAAGTATATGAATTGAAATGTCTATGAATTAAAAATACATATAAAAGAGGTGTGTACAGCAAAATAAAAGAGTTTTTAAAGTTGGAAACGTAAGAGATTTAGGGGCGGACTTATTCAAGGCAACTGTTTCACAATGGGGCGGCTCTTGACTCCATTCATTATCATATATAAACCCCACACAACACACACCCCTCACAACATCCTCTCATAATATCCACCTCTCTCTCTCTCTCTCTCTCTCTGTAAGAAAACTGAGCAAGAAAGCATGGAAAGCCCAGAAGAAGTCATGGGTCATCATCAATTAGTGAAGAAGAAGAGAACCAAGAGGCAAAGACTCCTCCTTCCCACCACCACCACAAGCTCCTCCAGCGGCGGCGAAGACGCCGGCAACAACCCAACGTCCTCCGCCTCCTCCTCCGCCGGCAACGTCACAGAGGAGGAGGAAGACATGGCCCACTGTCTCATCCTCCTCGCCCGCGGACCCATCACCACCACCACCACCACCACCAACAACAACAACAACAACAATCGTCGACAGGCAGAGCCAGGTCTCCACCCCTACGAGTGCAAGACATGCAACAAGTCCTTCCCTTCCTTTCAAGCCCTCGGCGGCCACCGTGCCAGTCACAAAAAGCCGAGGCTCGCGCCATCGTTGTCGTCCGATGAGAACACCAAACACCCAATCTTCGCCGTCGCCGCAGAAGACGAAACCGCTCTGTCTCTGTCGACCGCTATCCCCACCACCCAATTCAACAACACCAACAACATCAAGTCGTCGAGGGTCCACTGTTGTTCCATCTGTGGCTCGGAATTCTCGTCGGGACAGGCCCTCGGCGGCCACATGAGGCGGCACCGGCAGACCCCCGGCCCGGAATCGCACGAACACTCGAAAAAGGTGCTGTCTTTGGACCTCAACCTGCCCGCGCCGTCCGATGACGATCGGGAGTTCGTGAAGCCGTCTCTGCCGCCACTGCCGCCGCCCACGGCCGCCGCCTTTGTATTCTCGGCGGCGGCTCTTGTGGATTGTCACTACTGATTTTTAGTTTTTTTTTTTTTTTATGATTGTTATTCATTATTGTCATATTGGGGGTGGGATTGTGAACTGTAATTCAGAATTACTTTGTGATTATTCATTCTTTGGATTCTTTAAGTTCATAATGTGTTTTTTTTTTTTAAATTATATATTTCACATGAAAGGAAAGAAAGACTTCTTCTTTTTTATTTATTTTTTGTGTTGTTGGGTTGTTGTTGGTGTGTTTTGATTGGAGAGGAGGTTCCCTTGCGTTCACGAAAAGTGAGTGAGTGAGTGAGGGCTTCTTGTGCATATTCTCTTGTTACTTGGTCTATTTGTTAATTATTCTGAATTTTGGTATTATATGCATCATCAATACATTATCATAATTAATTTCTCCCACATAATACAGAAATATCTACCAGTTATTGTTAGTCACAGTAGAATACTGACTTGTAACTATTTCTCATGAAAAATGTATGAGATTGTGATAATTCCAATATCTTTTTGGATCCCATCTCATTTGATTGTGTATTGTTTCATTAACTAAAGAGATCGAGTTGGGGGAAACCTTGCTTTCTCCACCAGGACCAGAAAAGAACAAAAAAGAAAACTTGAAAAAATCAAATGAAGTTATCCTGGATTAGGTTCTATAGTTATCTTTTACAATACAACTCTCCAAACCCTTTCATTGACACTGGAAAAGAATAAATTAAGTGTAACTTCCAGTCTTTGCTTGGACACAACTGTACTCAAAACTCATCTCCATTGAAGTTCTCGCACGTCTGTGTCACTATCTGATCCATTTCAATTTGAAGTGTTGTTTATGTTGGTACAGCTTCCACACATTGTCCACTTGTAAATATAAGCTTTTATTTTTATGTGTGAATGTTATAGTCTAGCTTATACAATGAAATCCTTATAGGAAAGCTTGGAGTGAGTGAGAGAACACTTGGATATATACTAAATCACTCCTCTCTTGGATGTGATTCAATATCTTTAATAAAAAATTGACATCTGTACAAAATTACATAAAATTTAAATGTTAAAATATGTGAGATGATACATCTTTTTATAAAAACTGATGAAATCCAATACTGATATTGAGTAGTGTCTTTGCTTGAGATGTGTCTACAATGAGAGAGAGTTGACAATGGAATTGCACATGGGAAGGTGCGGTTACCTTCCCTTCTCTAAAACACACCCACCCCCCCCCCCCCATCAATTAAATTTAATGCAACTTTCCAATTCATTCTTCTAGTTGTCTTAGTTGGCCTCCTCACCTTGTACAACACTTAAAAGAAATCGAAAATGCCAGAGATCTTTCCAAATAAATAATCCAAAACATCTCCCTAACAGCTAAACATATAATCCTAACCGCTGGGATTATGTCTCATATGTGATGTCATCACGTTGGATGAACATGATGCAGTGATACTCGGATGGATCAATCACAGTTTAGTATTTAATTACTATGAATAAAGTGGTTCTTAGGCAGCGTTTGGAGATTATTTTTACATGGATTATACTTAATCTAAACACATTTTCAAATGTACTTAGCAGATATAACTTTGAAAAAACCATAAAGGCAATTTTTTCTGAAATCTAATATTTTTTAAAAGTCAATTTTAAAAACAATTTTAAGGGTCCGTTTGAGACCACATTAGAGTGGAGTTTGCATTGAAAAACATGAAAATTCAGTGTTGGCTTTTAAGGGGGGTGGTGGCATTGAAAAGCATTTTTTCGCATTTAACGCATGAAAACAATGATTTTGGATCACGGGGCTGAGTTTCCAAACACAGTGTCCCACACCACATGCCCAAATGCTATCTACAGGCTACAAGTGAGAAATTATTTTACAAACTTATTTCGAAACACTACTTTAATATTTTACAAATTGTTGTAGATAAGTCTATATATAACAATTTATTAAGGTATAATTTGGATAGAGACAAAAGTAAATTTTTTTAGGGTATATCATAAAAATAATAGTATTTCATCAGTGAACATAGGTTTAAGCTAAACCATATGGCGTTATATTTTGGTTTTGATGTCGGATTTGTTTGTAAACACTAAACAATGTATACACACCGTTATATACTCTGACAGAAAAGTGTATATTAATTAATTGCTTTGTACAAGAAACAAAAAAATAATGTGGGCTATTAAAGTTATTGTAAGTTTTTTTTACTTGTTAAAACCGCAACATTAAAAGCAATGAAAGTGAGGCTTTTAACAAACTTTTCTGCTAGGAGAGATCCAGTTGGAATTAATGTCACTATAATCTTAACTTCACATGTACATACGCTTTCTCTTGGACAGATATATATGCAACTCTTGTTGGAGTAATGACGTATATAGATAACTGTAGAGGGAAGAATCTAATTTTCATCCTCTCTCTATAACTATTCTAATATGAATAATGAATAATTTGTGTTTTGTTTTATTGTATTTTTAGTTATTCACATTAAAAAATATAATGATAAAATTCTTATTGTTTGGTTGATCATAGATAAGTTGTGGATTAAAAATGAATAAGAAGTGAATAAGATGTTAATAAGAATTATGAAAAAATGATTTGATATGTAGATCATTTGATTTATAAGAGTTGATGACAAATGATTTAATATGTAGACCCTCTTATATAAGTGAAATAAATTGAATAGAAAAACACAATTCTATAATAGACCTGGAATACTAATACAAACTTATTCAATTTTTTTTTTAAATATCGGAAGGCCCTCCCGTAATTGTCCTTTCGGCCGAGCTAAGTAGGCTACATTCGCCTATGTATCCCAGTCTTACATAAATTTTTTCAATTTTTGTCAACACAAAAGACAGTTATAGGTCAGTGCCATGACTCAATACTAAGACCTACTCTTTTCACAGGTAAGTCATGAATCGTTGTACTATGACTACGATCCACTAATATAAGCCATGAAAACAAAAATGCTATCAGGCCGATGTATATCCAATTATTTAAAAGAATTTTCTGTAGGACTGAGACAAACAAGCCGAGGTAACCTTCCCAACTCGATCATAAGATCAGCCACATAGTATACCCAAAAAAAAAATGCTCTCAAACTTGTTCATACTTTTTTTTCTTTTGAAGAAATAGATTTATTCATATTTTTTTCATCCAATTCAAGTCTATTCTAGATTATCCAGACAAGAGCAAAGGTTTTCAGCGGTGGCGTTTGTGGGTGGTTGACACGTGCAAAGAGTGTTTGAAGAGCAAAACCATGCTTATGATTGTGAAAGAGTGACTTGGCCGCTCCGAGGCCAACAGATTTTCCAATAAAGCTTGTTTTGGTGTTTTGGGTGATCAATCAATGTTTTGGAATCACTTGTGAGGGGAAGGTGGTCCCCCTGCGAGTGACCTTTTAAGTATCCGTGGTGGTAGCAGCTACTTAGGTCATGGGAAGTGGTTCTGATCTTTTCTTCTCTTTTTTTTTTTTATCTTTTTTGAATTGGAGTTTGTGATGACCATGATGTTTCTTGTGTAAATATCCTCTCTTTTGCCCTTTATGATGGTATCAGTTATAGATGGATCAATCGGGGCTTGTCAAATTGGATCTCATCAGCCTCTCTAATGAACAAGTGACAGGTGATTCATTGAAAATATCACAAACTAAGCGTGACATGCATGCTCATCCCATTCTGACTGGCAAGAGTTCATGTTTTCATATCATGCATGTCGATCATATTGAGATCCATTTAACTGACTGGTTAATGGTGTCGTGTATGGTTGGATAGCCATACTTTCATAAAAGGGGGAGGGGAAAAAAAAGTTGAAAAATGTTTTACCCCGTCTATTTAATTTATAATTTAAAATGTACTTCACACACGGTTTTATTTTTTCTAAAACCATATAGTTCATCTAATGAAGTATATTCTTTTATAAAAAATAAAATATAAATCTTGATAAATTAAATAATATCATTTATATAAAAGAAAAAATCCAAATAACCACTTATAAATTGCTTGAAATTCATATAACCCACTGACTTTTCTTTAAGTCCATATAGCACCCTGAAAATACTTATTTAAATCCAAATAACCCTATGAGTTAAACATTTGTTGACAGACGAAGAATATTCTATGGATATTTCGTTTTGTTAATCATGACTGAAAACACAATATACTAAAAGCTCTTATAATTTTTTTAAAATGTAAACAACCCTCTATACATGACGATTTTACCCCTCTAGATAGATTATGAAACCCCATTCAGAAGAGTAAAATTGTCATTTATAGATGATTTTTCGCATTTTTACACATTATAAGAGGGTTTTAGTATACTATATATGTTTTCAACCAGGTTTAGCCGGACAGAATATTCGTAGAATAATTCTAATCTGCCAACGAAAATTTAACTAAGGGGGGTATTTGGATTTATATAGGTGCTTTCAGGGGGTTATATGGACTTTAAGAAAAGTCATGGATTTATATGGATTTCAGACAGTTTACAAGAAGGTTATTTAGAATTTTCTCATATAAAAAATGTGAAGAATTTTAAATGAGATATATATCTCGTTACAGTGAGTAAATGGATAACTATATAAATGAAACTGTATTTGAAACCGTAAATAAAAAACTGAGTATAAAAAACTGAATATAACAACACTTAAAATACATTTGTTCACTGTCTTCGAAATTACTACTCCTGTTATAAATTTTGTTTAAAAGAAGATCATATATTCATATGTGACACCTAACACTGACACTCTTTTAAGCCATACAACAAACTAGCATCGGGTATGGAGGTGACATTTTGTGTGTCAAATTTGTGTAGGGCCATTACATATCACATCAAATTAGTTCCCCTAACAATTTTTGGTATGATTTCACTTCATATGCGGATTTAGTCTTGTTAGTGTCACATGTATCCGTATTGAAATCGTGTCTTGATCATATGCTTTTACCTTCTATTATATAAAACTTCAAAGTGATATTTCTTGGAAACCCGATTTCCATATGACTCTATATGAACTAATCAGACATGACTAAGCCAAACTACTAATAGAATCATTAAATGTCCTATATTTAACATATATTATAAACAAAAAGGATCATTATAGTTGCGTGCCATGTCATTTCTTTAGACTGATTCTCCATAGTGTGTGAAAAAGCTTCCCGAGTCATAAACTTCAGTGGAGTCATGAGTCAATAGTAAGACAATTCAATATATTGCATATCTTCAATTTATATCTTGATGGATCAAGTTTTAATGCAAACCAAGAAAATTTGCCTAACAAGTTGAGTGGTTGTGGAAGTCCTGCTGGATTAAGGCATGCGGTTGTTGCATTGAGTGACCTTAGTGGAACAATGTGACACATTGTTTTTAGTAGATTTGAATGTTCAATTTGAACTTTGTTTCTACTAATTAATAAAAGGTTGATAAGCCATTTCCAAGGGGGACCAATTCCTTTGGTCAATATTTGTTATATATGATGATATAATTAATTAGCTGTTCAACTTATCCGAGATTTAGCTTAGTATAGAGAGCCAATGACATGTTTAGGCATTTTCTTTGATTAAAAATGGCTGGTTGACACTTATTTTTGTATTTTTAACACATTATATGAGTTTTTTGATATATTATATTTTCAAAAGTTAATCAGACAGAATATTCGTATAATAATGCTAATCTGTTAACGAAAATTTAACTCAAGAGATTATTTAGATATACATGTGTGTTTTCAGTGAATTATATAGACTTCAAGAAAAGTCAGGATCATATAAATTTCAGACAATTTACAGGGGTTACATAGATTTTCCCTTTTTCCTTGTATATAAACAAAAAATATCATTATATATAGTTGCGTTCATGTCATTCTTTAGACTGATTCTTTATAGCGTGTGAAAAAGCTTCCCGAGTGATAAACTTCAGTGGAGTCTAGACTATTCAATATATATTATATATCTTCAATTTATATCTTGATTGATCAATGTTAAATGCAAACCAAGAAAATTTTGCCTAACATGTTGAGTGGCAGTGGAAACCCTGCTGGATCAAGTCATGGGTTGTTGCATTGGGTGACCTTTCGTGGAACAATGTGACACATTATTTTTACTACATTTGAATGTTCATTTCGAACTTTGTTTCTATCAAATAAAGGTTGATAAGCCATTTCGAAGGTGGACCAATTCCTTTGGCCAATATTGTTACATATGATGATATAATTAGGTATTCAACTTGTCCGAGATTTAGCCTAGATTAGAGAGCAAATGACATGTTTATGCATTGCCTTTGATTAAAAATGGGTTGCAATTAACCTTAATAATAATTATATTTAAAATGATGTTTTTAAAAATAATTTGTAAAAGTGACATTGAACCTTGTTTTGACCGGTTTGACAATGCCATATATCTCAACATACCATTTAAGACGTCATTAATTTATGTGCCTTAAAAGGCATACACAGACATTAATTTCTTCTCACCATCATTCAAATTTGATAATACATGCCTACAGTTTAGATAAAAAAAAATTATTCCTACGCCATTAAGGTGTGTTTATTTTTTTTTATTTCTTTATATATATATATATATATATATATATATATATCTTTAAACAACTTAACTTTTATTATATATAAATCATTTGTTACAAAATTAGTTTGCAATTAGAAATATATAGTTGAGACATTTAAAATTACACAAATATTGAATATATTTAGTTTACATTTAAAATTATAATTTAAAGATAATTAATTAAATTTTATACATTTTTGGTTAATATTAAATTTTAATTAATCTTTATTTACATTTATTTAATGAATTTTTTTTTGAAGTAATTTAATGAATTTTCTTGATGATGTATCCACATACTCAAAAATGATGTTTTTGATGTCAATATGTAATGAATGATAAAAATTGTAAACAATGTAAATGTGTTGTTTAGAACGTGTAAGTTTTGGTTTGTTTGAGCTTATGGGATTAGTTGATGTGTACGATTGAATGCACATTTGATATGTTATATATTTATTATCAAATGTTAATATTTAACAGGTTTAGAAAATATGTAGTTAAAAAGATGATTACTGTTAAACAGGTATACTAAAATTGAGTTGGTCAAAAGATGATCTCTAGTGGGATATTAAATTTTGAAAATCTCAACTAAGTTTTGTTGTACCAGTTCCATTTTGGAGGACCTTGTAAATAAGCCGACCCAACACTCTTATCTCCATCTCTGTTATTTTAAAATAATATTATCTACCAAAAGTCACATAAAAAATTTCAATAAATTAATATAATTATATATTAATCAGAATCAAATTTAAATAAGTAGAAATATATAAATGTTAATTAATTACCTTAAATTTATCATTTTTAAATATAAATTAAATATATTCAGTATTGACTCGTTATAAACATTGCAACGATATTCCAAATGATATTAATTTGATAACAAATGATTTATGTAATAAAAGTTATATTGTTCAAAGATATTAAATTGAGAAAATAACAAAAAAAAACTTTAATGGCATGTAAACAACTTGTCATTTTATAGTGCTACGCGGTGAAGCTGACGTGTCATTGTGAAAACAATAAAAACAATGTTGAGGGTTATTTTTACAAATAATTATAGGAGATGATCACATATATAAATAATTATTGAGCTAAGATTAATTTAAAAAATTTTCCTTAAAAATGGCTGGTTGGACAACGCATGTAAATTGGGGGTTGTCAACGCAGGTAAATTGTAAAACCATGTAAATATGTGTTTTAATGTGTATCTTTTCAGGTGTTAAGATCGAGTGCCATTGCATCAACGAATTCTAATATTAGACAATAATTTAGGCCTTGAAATCTAACTTGATTTGGTGGGGTTTGAACCCTCAATAGAATTTGCAACCATGACATATTGGGTTCATCATGACATATTGGGTTGAATTTCCTTTATTTAACAAAAAATAAATTCTTTATTCATCCTGTTAAATTAGGGGAAAAAAACCTAATCTTGTTTATGGTAACCCAAGTAAAATATGAAAAGGGAAAAAGAAAGAAATATCACATCTTACGCTCTTTTGTGTTTGAATTTACAGAGAGTATAATTAGGATCGCAATTTTTTGAGAAAATATAGTCATAATTATATTCTGAAAAAATCAAGATAGAACATGTCTGAATTAGGGGTGAAAGAGAATAGAGATAAAGAAAAAGAGAAATACATAAGAATTAGATCCACACTCAGCCATCACAGAATAGGTAGAAGAGGCTTTAACCCAAACTAATGAGACCATGCCTCTATCCAATGATATGAAACCCATGATCCGAAATGTAAATGTTTTTTTACCCCACCAATTCATTTGCTCTATTCCTTAATACTAAGGATCGTCATCTCCCATAGATTTTCAAAATAGAAGATAGCCCCCGTGAATACCACGGCATTCCTAGATCTCCATAGTGCCCAAGTGGCCGCCGGTATATAGTGCCCAATTGGGATCATAATTATAACTAGTTCACTAATCTAGATGTAAATGTAAGAAAAGTGAATGGATAGAATAGAAATTCTAATTTATTCCATTGCACTCTTTTCAATCTAATTCATACAAGTTATTTTTTTTCTTATTTATAAACAAAAAAAAATTTTGTTTGGGACCAGGTCGGGGTCTCCTGTCTTCCAAAAAGCAAGGGCACAATAGAAAAGCATTCTTTTTTATGCTTTTTAAATGTGAGTCAAAATAGTTACGTGTGAGGGGAGGAGCACAGAAGCGCCAAAGGCATTTGGATCCGCGATGACATTTTTGCCATGTCGGGGTCTCCTGTCTTTCAAAAAGCAAGGGCGCAATGGAAAAGCATTCTTTTTTAGACTTTTAAAATGCGAGTCAAAATAGTTTACGTGTGAGGAGAGAAGCACGAAAGGCATTTGGATCCGTGGTGGCATTTTTGGGACTTTCCCACCATGGATCCCATGGGGGGGGGGGGGGAGATCCAACTGATTCACCACATGCAAGCGCAGTTATCCCATTTGGAGTACACGATCTAGTCTTTAACGAGATAGATTTGTGTTGAATGAAATATAATTATCTAGATAATTTATATTTGATTGTGTTTTCTTATTCAGCTATTATTACTTTTGATTTTACTGTTTTATTTGGGTGTTTAAAATTTAAATTATTTCATCACCGTTTAAATTATTTATTTTTAATTATGTCCTCCCCTTATTTGGCACCTTAAATGGGGGGGGGGGGGGTTGTTTTGGGGGTTGTCTTACTTTTGTAAGAATAAAAAACTTTCAAACGTGTTCCAGCACTCATAACTAAGCGGAAAGCTGAACCCAATTATTTAAATTTGCTTTTCAAGAAACATAAAAAATATACTTTCTAATAATCAACATTTCAAAAACAAAAAAAATTATGATTCCTTGAACCAACTTAATGATCTATGTTTTTGGAGAACTTTTAGATGGTCACCCTGAACTCAATTTTCAAGAGTTTTGATTTGAATAGAAATTCATGGTGGGAAATTTGAAGTTTTTTTTTTTTGTTTGGTTGATAAGAAGTTGAAAGATCCAAAATCCATTCTCACGGTATTATAATCTCGTCCAAAGTTGATTCATAAGACCCTCATTCTCACTAAATTTGATTTAGGATTCTTGATAGGTTAAATATTACTATTTCACAAAAATGATTGCTCCATATATATATGGTCCAAAGGCCAAAAAGTTCTAATAATGAGAATAATTTTCTCCAACCTTAGACATCACACATGATGTATGTTTTAATTTGGTGTAATATTCATAATGGACCACAAAAGAATAGGATGAGTGAAACTAGTGGAAGGGCATGGCTCATGTCCTGAACCAATATTATAGATTATGGGTTGTTTTGGGACCGTGGCAGATAAATCGGTGTTCAAAAAAGCAAGGATGCGTTAGGGAGGTGTAATTTTCAGAGCAATTTATAAAATTAGCCCTCCGAAATTAAATATTAGGAAAACTATTTTCAAATACTGAATATTAGCAAAACATTAACACTAGACCCGATCAACGTTATTTTTTAATTAGAGGTGCAATATATGTGCACCTTTTTTTTATAACCAAAATATATCAAAAGAACATTCCTCACCCTTGAAATTTTTATAAAAGGAAAAAAAAACATCTCAATCATTACATTAAATTTCATTATATTTCTTCACCAAATTAGAAGCTTATTTCTTAAAATCTTCAATGATTTTCTTTTCCCTCAATCAAATATATTTTAACCTAAAAAGATATCTCACAGAAAGAGAAATGGAAGATTTTTAGAAAGGGGTTTTTGGTGGAGAAATACAATGAAAGTTTATTTAATGGTTGAGATGTTATTATTATTATTATTTTTAATTTCAAGTGTAGAGATTTAATACATTTTGTTTTGTGAAAAAGAGTTTTTTCCATTATGAATATAAAGAGAGGCGTTGTATATACATGGCTCCTCCTTTTATTTTGGTAAAAAAAAAGAGGAAGCGTCATATATAACGTTGACCAAACGCAGTACTAGTTTTTGCTAATATTCAGTCTCTGAATTAGTTTTGCTAATATTTAATTTTTAGGAGCTATTTTTGCAATTAAGCTTGACGGTTTGGCCTGAAAATGCTGTGTATATCCTGTAAACGCAAACACCAAAAAAATGTTTGGATCTATTGTAGCTTTACACAAGATTCCTTATCACGGAATTTGCTCCAACGGATTCAAAAGGGGGCCTAAGAGACAGTTTGACATTCATTCTCATTTTCCTTTTGTTATCGCATCCTAGATATGTCAAGCAAATGTTTTTTCTTTCCCAGAATCTAGATTCACAAGAACAAAGAATTTTCTTTCTAATCAAAGTTAATAATGAATAAAGATGATTGATTTTATTTATTGTATAAACCACTAAGCGTGACATGCATGCTCATCCCGTTATGAGTGGCAAGAGTTCATGTTTTCATATCATGCATGTCAATCATATTGAGATCCATTTAACTGACTGGTTAATGGTGTCGTGTATGGTTGGATAGCCATACTTTCATAAAAGGGAAAAAAAAAGTTGAATAATGTTTTATAAATTTTAATTTATAATTTAAAATGTACTTCACACAGATTTTATTTTTTCTAAAATCAGATAGTTCATCTAATAAGGTATGTTCTTTTATAAAAAATGAAATATATATCCTGATGAATTAAATAATATCATTTATAGAAAGAGAAAAATTCAAATAACCTCTTATAAATTGCTTGAAATTCATATAACCCGCTGATTTTTCCTAAAGTACATATAACACTCTGAAAACACATATTTAAATCCAAATAACCCTCTGAGTTAAACATTTATTGACAAATGAGGAATATTCTATGGATATTTCATTTTGTTAATCGTGACTGAAAACATATTAGCATACTAAAACTCTTATAATTTTTTTAAATGTAGACAACCCTCTGTACATGACGACTTTACCCTTCTAGATAGATAATGAAACCCCATTCGAAAGAGTAAAATTGTAATTTACAGATGATTTTTTCGCATTTTTACACATTATAAGAGGGTTTTAGTATATTATATATGTTTTCAACCAGGGTTAGCCAGACACATGACGATTTTATCATTCTAAATAGATTATGAAACCCTATTCGGAAGAGTAAAATTGTCATTTACAGATGTTTTTTGCATTTTTACACATTATAAGAGGGTTTTAGTATATTATATATGTTTTCAACCAGGGTTAGCCAGACAGAATATTCGCAGAATAATCCTAATCTGCCAACGAAAATTTAACTCAGGGGATTATTTGGATTTACATAGATGTTTTAAAAGGATTATATGGACTTTAAGAAAAATCATGGATTTACATGGATTTCAAGCAGTTTACAGGGGGGTTATTTAGATTTTTCTCTTATAAAAAATGTAAAGAATTTTAAATGAAATATATATCTCGTTATAGTGAGTAAATGGATAACTACATAAATGAAACTGTATATAAAACCGTAAATAAAAAACTGAGTATAACAAAATAAATTTGTTCACTGTCTTCGAAATTACTACTCCTGTTATAAATTTTGTTTAAAAGAAGATCATATATTCATATGTGACACCTAACACTGACACTCTTTTAAGCCATACAACAAACTAGCATCGGGTATGGAGGTGACATTTTGTGTGTCAAATTTGTGTAGGGCCATTACATATCACATCAAATTAGTTCCCCTAACAATTTTTGGTATGATTTCACTTCATATGCGGATTTAGTCTTGTTAGTGTCACATGTATCCGTATTGAAATCGTGTCTTGATCATATGCTTTTACCTTCTATTATATAAAACTTCAAAGTGATATTTCTTGGAAACCCGATTTCCATATGACTCTATATGAACTAATCAGACATGACTAAGCCAAACTACTAATAGAATCATTAAATGTCCTATATTTAACATATATTATAAACAAAAAGGATCATTATAGTTGCGTGCCATGTCATTTCTTTAGACTGATTCTCCATAGTGTGTGAAAAAGCTTCCCGAGTTATAAACTTCAGTGGAGTCATGAGTCAATAGTAAGACAATTCAATATATTGCATATCTTCAATTTATATCTTGATGGATCAAGCTTTAATGCAAACCAAGAAAATTTGCCTAACAAGTTGAGTGGTTGTGGAAGTCCTGCTGGATTAAGGCATGCGGTTGTTGCATTGAGTGACCTTAGTGGAACAATGTGACACATTGTTTTTAGTAGATTTTAATGTTCATTTCGAACTTTGTTTCTACAAAATAAATGCTGATAAGCCATTTCCAAGGGGGACCAATTCCTTTGGTCAATATTTGTTATATATGATGATATAATTAGCTATTCAACTTATCCGAGATTTAGCTTAGAATAGAGAGCCAATGACATGTTTAGGCATTGTCTTTGATTAAAAATGGCTGGTTGACACTTGACAATGAATCACCTTGTTGTTGTGATGCTGGATTTTAGTGTGAGATCTTGTGCATTCTAACAAAAGAAAACCTCTTCTTATAGACCTACAATGTCCCAAACCAATTTCTACGTTTATATATTTTGATCCTTTTTGTACTCTTATTTTTTAAAAAGTTTTTTTCTTGTTAGAATTAACAGATATTGTTAATTTGAGAAAGATGGTTAAACGTGTGATAGTTTAGAGAGAGAGAGAGAGAGAGAGTGTGTGGGGGGGGGGGGTGTGAGGAGTGAGTATAAGAGGGATATGTAAATTTTGTTTACTATATGAGTAAATTATAAAATCTTTTTGAAGGGTTAAAATTGTCATTTATGGATGATTTTTCTATTTTTAACACATTGTAGGGATTTTTTTATATATTATATTTTCAACTAGTGTTAACCAGATAAAACATTCGCAGAATAATCTTAATCTGTTAACGAAAATTTAACTCAAATGATTATTTAGATGTACATATGTGTTTTCAAGGAGTTATATAGACTTTAAGAAAAGTCAGAGGGTTATATAAATTTCAGACAATTTACAAGGGGTTATATGGATTTTCCCTTTTTCCTTATATAAACAAAAAGAGTTTTTTATTTTTAACTCCCTACAAACCATCGTATTTAGGGATCGCTCCCTCACTTCTTCGTATTTAGGTTTTACTCCCCAGATTTAAATGATAATTGTTTTTTACTCCCTATCAGGGACTAAAAAAATTAAATAATTTACAGAAAGATCCCTCACAGGGAGTAAAAATGAATTATCATTTAAGTCTGGGGAGTAAAACCCAAATACGAAGAAGTAAGGGAGATCGTTAAATACGATGGTTTGCGGAGAGTTAAAAATAAAAATCCCAAACAAAAAATATCATTATATATATTTGCATTCATGTCATTCTTTAGACTGATTCCATAGCATGTGAAAAAGCTTCCCGAGTCATAAACTTCAATGGAGTCTAGACTATTCAATATATATTATATATCTTCAATTTATATCTTGATTGATCAATGTTTAATGCAAACCACGAAAATTTTGCCTAACATGTCGAGTGGCAGTGGAAGCCCTGCTGGATCAAGTCATGGGTTGTTGCATTGGGTGACCTTTCGTGGAACAATGTGATACATTATTTTTAGTAGATTTGAATGTTCATTTCGAACTTTGTTTCTTCTAAATAAAGGTTGATAGGCCATTTCGAAGGTGGACCAATTCCTTTGGCCAATATTTGTCACATATGATGATATAATTAGGTATTCAACTTGTCCGAGATTTAGTCTAGATTAGAGAGCAAATGACATGTTTGTGCATTGCCTTTGATTAAAAATGAATTGCAATTATTAACCTGAATAATTATTTTTAAAATGATATTTTTAAAAATAATTTATAAAGTGACATTAAAGCTTGTTTTGATCGGTTTGACAATGTCATCTCAACATACTATTTAAGACGTCATTAATTTGCGTGCTTTAAAAGGCATACACAGACATTAATTTCGCCTCACCACCATTCAGGTTTGATAATACATGCCTACAATTTAACTAAAAAAAAATTATTCCCACAAATTGCAAACAATGTAAATGTGTTGTTTGGAACGTGTAAGTTTGGGTTTGTTTGAGCTCACGGAATTAGTTGATGTGTACGATTGAATGCACGTTTGATATGTTATATATTTATTATATGTTAATATTTAACAGGTTTAGAAAATATGTAGTTAAAAAGACTATTGCTATTAAACAGGTATACAATTCTTTTTTACCCACAAAAAAAATAAAAAAATAAATTGAGTTGGTCAAAAGATGAATATTCGAGATATCTCTAGTGGGATATTAAAATTTGAAAATCTCAACTAAGTTTTGTTGTACCAGTTCCATTTTGGAGGACCATGTAAATAACTTAAACCAACCCAACACTATCTCCTGCTCTGTTATTTTAAAATAATATTATCTATAAAAATTACATAAATTTTTTTAATAAATTAATATAATTATATACTAATCGAATCAAATTAATATTAGTAGAAATATATAAATGTTAATTAATTACCTTAAATTTATCATTTTTAAATATAAATTAAATATATTCAATATTGATCTTTTTATAAACGTGCAATGATATTCCAAACGATATAATTAATTTGATAAAAATGATTTATGTACTAAAAGTTATATTGTTTAAAGATATTAAAAAATTGAGAAAATAACAAAAAAAAAACATTAATAGCATGTAAACAACTCGTCTTTTTAGAGTGCCACGGTGTGAAACTGAGGTGTCATTGTGAAAACAGTCAAAACAATGTTGAGAGTTATTTTTATAAATAATTATTGGAGATGGTCGTATATATAAATAATTATTAAGCTAAGGTTAATTTAAAAAAATTTCCTTAAAAATGGCTGGTTGGACAACGTATGTAAATTGGGGGTTGTCAACGTAGGTAAATTGTAAAACCATGTAAATATGTGTTTTAATGTGTATCTTTCAGGTGTTAAGATCGAGTGTCATTGCATCAACAAATTCTAATATTAGACAATAATTTAGGCCTTGAAATCTAACTTGATTTGGTGGGGCTTGAACCCTCAATAGAATTTGCAACCAGGAAATATTGGGTTCATCGTGAGTTCGTGACATATTGGGTTCAATTTCTTTTATTTAACAAAAAAAAAAAAATCTGTATTCATCCTGTTAAATTACGGAAAAAAAAACCAATCCTGTTTATGGTAACCCAAGTAAAATATGAAAAGGGCAAAAGAAAGAAAAATCATATCTTATGCTCTTTTGTGTTTGAATTGAGAGAGAGTATAATTGGGATCATAATTATAACTAGTTCACTAATCTAGATGTAAATGTAAGAAAAGTGAATGGATAGAATAGAAATTCTAATTTATTCCATTGCACTCTTTTCAATCTAATTCATACAAGTTATTTTTTTTTCTTATTTATAAACAAAAAAAAAATCTGTTTGGAACCACGTCGAGGTCTCCTGTATTCTAAAAATCAAGCGCGCAGTGGAAAAGCATTCTTTTTTAGGCTTTTTAAATGCGAGTCAAAATAGCTTACGTGTGAGGGAAAGAGCACAGAAATGTAAAAAACATTTGAATTCGTGGTGGCATTTTTGGGACCACGTCGGGGTCTTCTCTCTTCCAAAAAGCAAGGGTGCAGTGAAAAAACATTATATTTTAGGTTTTTTAAATGCGAGTCAAAATAGCTTATGTGTGAGAGGAAAAGCACAGAAGCGTAAAAGACATTTGGATCTGCAGTGGCATTTTTGGGACTTTCCCACCGTGGATTTAATCGGGGGGAGATCCAACTAATTCACCACATGCAAGCGCAGTTATCCCATTTGGAGTACACGATCTAGTCTTTAACGGGATAGATTTGTATTGAATGACACATAATCATCTAGATAATTTCTATTTGATTGTATTTTCTTATTCAGCCATCATTATTTTTTATTTTAGTGTTTTATTTGGGTGTTAAAAATTTAAATTCTTTCATCACCGTTTAAATTATTATTTTTTAATTATGTCCTCCCCTTATTTGGCACCTTAAATGGGGGGGGGGGAGATTATTGTTGGGGTTATTTTACTTTTGTAAGAATATAAAACTTTCAACCACGTTCCAGCACTCATAACTAAGCGGAAAGCTAAACCCAATTATTTAAATTTGCTTTTCAAGAAACATAAAAAATATATTTTATAATAATCAACATTTCAAAAACAAAAAATTATGATTCCCTGAACCAACTTAATGATCTATGTTTTTGGAGAACTTTTAGAAGGTCGCCCTGAACTCGATTTTCAAGAGTTTTCATTTGAATAGAAATCCATGGTTGAAAATTTGAATTTTTTTTTGTTTGGTTGGAAATAAGAAGTTGAAAGATCCAAAATCCATTCTCACGGTATTATAATCTCGTCCAAAGTTGGTTCATAAGACCCCATTCTCACTAAATTTGTTTTAGGATTCTTGATAGGTTAAATATTACTATTTCACGAAAATGATGCTCTATATATAGATGGTCCAAAGGCCAAAAAGTTTTAATAATGAGAATAATTTTCTCCAACCTTAGACATCACACATGATTTATGTTCATAATGAACCACAAAAGAGGAGGATGAGTGAAACTAGTCGAAGGGCATGGCTCATCTCCTGAACCAATGTTATAGATTATGGGTTGTTTTGGGACTGTGGCAGATAAATCGATGTTTGAAAAAGCAAGGATGCGTCAGGGAAGTATAATTTTCAGAGCAATTTGTAAAACTAAACTCGGTCAACGTTAATTTTTAATTAGAGGTGCAATATATGTGCACATTTTTTTATAATCAAAATATGTCAAAAGAACTCTCTTTTACAAAAAAAAAATTAAAAAAAAATGCATTGAATCTCACCCTTGAAATTTTTAAAAAAAGAAAAAAAAAACATCTCAATCATTACATTAAATTTCATTATATTTCTTCACTAAATTAAAAACTCATTTCTCAGGGTGTGTTTGTGCATGATGAAAAGTGAAGGAAAATAAGGAAAAATAAATTTTTTTTCCTTTTAACCATTCAAAAAGCTAACATTTGTGTCAAATAAAGAAAAGAAAAAAAATTTCATCACTTTCCCTCTCCTATTTTGTCTTATTAGAAAAGGTGAGAAAAACTTTTTCTTTTTCCATAGTTGAGAAATTGAGAAAAAGTGATGAAAATTTTTTCCACCACATGCACAAACACCTTGAAATTTGGTCAAAGGAAATTTTTTTTACTTTCCACCACTTTCCCTTTGACCCAAATTCATTCACTTTCTTTCATTTTCCCTTCAACTTTGTGCACAAACACACCCTTAAAATCTTCAGTGATTTTCTTTTTCCTCAATCAAATATATTTTAAACTAAAAAGATATCTCACATAAAGAGAAAATCATGGAAGATTTTTAGAAAGGGGTTTTTGGTGGAGAAATATAATGAAAGTTTATTTAATGGTTGAGATGTTATTATTATTATTATTTTAATTTCAAGGGTAGAGATTCAATACATTTTGTTTTGTGAAAGAGAGTTCTTTCTATTAGGAATATAAAGATAGGCGTTTATTTATATACGGCTCTTCCTTTTATTTTGGTAAAAAAAGAAAGAAAGAGGATGCGTCATATATAATGTTGACCAAACCCAGTATTAGTTTTTGCTAATATTCAGTATTTGAGTTAATTTTGCTAATATTTAATTTTTAGGAGCTATTTTTGCAATTAAGTTTGACGGTTTGGCCTGAAAATGCTATGTAAATCCTGTAAATGCAAACACAAAAAAAATGTTTGGATCTGTTGTAGCTTTACACAAGATTCCTTATCACAGAATTCGCTCCAACGGATCCAAAGGGGGGCTAAGAGACAGTTTCATGTTCATTCTTATTTTCCTTTTGTTATCACATCCTAGATATGTCAAGCAAATGTTTTTTCTTTCCCAGAATCTAGATTCACAAGAACAAAGAGTTTTCTTTCTAAATCAAAGTTAATAATGAATGAAGATGATTGATTTTATTTATCGTATGAACCACTATCTTGATGCATATTAATCTTGAAGTCTAACCCCGTTTGGTTTCGCTTTTTTAAAGCAATTCCGCTTTTAATTAAGCGGAAAGATAAAGAGTGTTGTCAAACACATTCTAAAAAACTGGTTTAATTAAAAATTACTTTCAGCTTTTAGTGCAAAAAATTGATTTTTAAAAAGCAAAAAAAATTCACTTTTCAATAATCAAGTTTATTTAAACCACTTTATTCAAAATCTTATTTTTCATGTGTTTCTAAACGGACCAGAATAATATCTCCAGAGGGGAGAGATATAATTGATTGATTCACTCAAGTTTAATTTCCGCAAAACAACCATATAAACGATATTTTTTAAATGTGTATATCTAATAAAATACATGTTTTAATAAAAAAATAAAACACATTCTTAATGAAATAAACATATACATGCACGTCTATAAATTTCATAATATAGTAACAATATATATATTATCTTAGACGATACGTGGATAATAGTATGTCCATTACCGCATATAATGTGGACAGTTCACTTCGTCAGAGTGGTCCAAACATTCATTTCATGTGGCATCTAAACATATATCAAACCGTTGACTGGTCAACCCCGTCACCCCCAACGGAACTCCCACAACGACAGCCCCCCTCAACCGTCCATATCCTATAAAACCACTGATCAAACGGACATCCGCAACCCAAGTCAGGTGGTCCACCAGAAACAACATTCCCAAAAAACCAAATCAATGCAGGGTTAACCAAACTCGAGTCAGGATCGCGATTTTTCTTTTTCTCGCGGAGGGAGCGAGAAATGGCGGTGGCGTCGACTCGAGCGCGCGCCGATTACGATTACCTCATAAAGCTCCTCCTCATCGGCGATAGCGGCAAGTGCCCTCTCTCTCTTGATTGTGTGAAATTTAGGTTTTCATTTGATCCGTTTGAAATGTTGTTGTATCGATTGAAATGATGGGTTTATGATTTTTCTTTTTGGTTTCCTTTTCTTGATTCGTGGGTTTATGCAATTGAATGGGTTATGAATCTCATCATTCCGTTTGGTGATTTGATTTTTTAGGTCTCAAAGCGTTGTCGATTGAGAATGACTTATCAACTGTGGTTTTTGGTACACCCGATATTGATAGTTTGGGATTTATTTGTATGGAGGGGGGGTCTGAGTGTTTTGCCTTCTTCGGGTGTTGTGGGTGGGTTGTGTTTTTTTTCTTTTTTGTGTGGTTTTGAGTCTTCTTTATAATGGGTCTGATGTTAAAGGTTTCATGGAGCTGATGATTTTGAGCTAGTACTGAGTGGACCACAGCGATTGAGGATGGACCACCTCCATATGTGGTTGATTATTTCTAATGTGTCAGTTTTTGTTGTAATGTGATACATGGATCCTAGGTCTGGCAAATTTAAGGAGTAGTCCCAAAATACCAAGCGAAAAGAAAAAAAAGTCACTAAATACTCTGAACTCCTCTAAATGTTCAAAAAAGATTCAGATATTCATTTAGTTTGTGATGATTTACCACATTCTTTGTATCACCAAAAAAAAACACACACACTAGTTAAAATGATCAGTGTTTATTTCATACCCAACATAGAAGTTTTTTTTGTGTAGATCTCAGTACATGTTTTAATCATCTCCGTACTTTTATCCTATCCATCCCATATTGTCTTTGAATACCGTACTAAACAAAACCCTTACTGAATATTTGTTGTACATGAATATTGTGATCAACTGATCATGATTCTAAGAAGAGGGAAGGATTATTATGAACATTTTAAATTACTTTTAATCACTTGATAGGTTACCCAAGGGATATATTAGGTTACCCTGATGCATATAATCAGTTTCCAGATAAAAGCATCCCTGGACTCAATGGTGTGACACTATGTTCCTATTTTGAAATGTTGGTTTTCTTGGGCATTGAAGATAGTAGGACGATGGAAAGGGATCAGTAAGGAAAAAAAACCGGACAGTGGTATAGATTGGAACATCGTTAATCCTAAACTTTTTATGGTCAGTGTGACTTCTGATTCGATGGTTAGTCAGTTACATGGAAGGCCCAAATTTTTAGGTCAGTAATCAGTTTTAACTTTTAAGTTGTGCATTTTAATGGACTGGACTTCTATGATCAATATGTTGCTGCTGAATCAGTATGATTAAATGCTGGGACATACTTTGGGATCCAGTGTTGGGCTTGTTCAGTACATTCTTTCTATAGAATTATTAGTTTTCTCTCATTTGCAATTACACCTAATGCAATCTCTGAAGGTCATGCTACATATCCACCATCCAGTTTGTTCTTTAATTCCTGTGTCAAAATCTGACAAAAAAATTTCCCTGGTGAAATTTTTATCTGCATCCATTGTATTTTGCTTGCAGCCCACATTAAGAACATTTATATAATTTGCAATCAGTTATAGTTTCGTAAATATATGATCACAAATTCATCATATAGGGGAATATTGAGTGAGATCTTTGTACTTTTATTGGAGTGTATTGAGGAATGTTGGTGTCTCATATACTTTTCACTTCATCAACTTTACTTTGAATTTACATTGTGTGAATCTCAAATTAAACCTTCTTTCAGTGTATTATATAAGGTGAGAAACATTGATAATTCCATCGATACCAATTTGATGAATGCTGTGAAAATCCATAACATGCTGTCTACTTGTATTGGAATGTAGTCATTGTTATGTATTTTTGCAAGAGGCATTTTGGATGATATCAAAATATATATGGTAGTTTATAACTTTATATTTCTTTCATCCGTTTAGTTGATCTTTTGTTTTTATTTTATTCAGGATATTCCCATCTCGTTTTTCTGGTGATGCTCATTTCTAAAGTAGTTCAGCTATTTTATAAGTTATTCAGATAACAATTTGCCTTGGTCATCCAGTTTGGAATACCTTAGATTGATGGGCATATAAAACTATTGTGCCTTTTCATATTATTGTATGAGGAATCAATACAGCTATATTACTGTTTTCAGGAGTAGGAAAGAGTTGCCTGCTATTGCGATTTTCTGATGATTCTTTTACCACGAGTTTTATCACCACAATTGGGTTTGTACCAAGAACCTTCAATTTTTCATTGTTTGCACCATGTCTTGCTTCTCTCCTAATTCCTAAATGATATTTGGCGATCAGGATTGATTTCAAGATTAGGACAATTGAACTTGATGGGAAGCGCATCAAGTTGCAAATATGGGATACAGCTGGTCAAGAGCGTTTCCGGACGATTACAACAGGTTAATTGATGTGCTTATAATAATCTGATGCTGATAAATTTTCAACTTTATGATTTCCATGCACATTTGCACACTACTTTGGTTTGCCTAATCTCAATGTTGTTCACATGTGACCTGTGAATTGCCAAGAGTGTGTGCCATTTTTACTTGTACAACCACTCGTGTTTTACAGATTATATTTTTTTCTATCCCTGTTGGTAACATATCTGCCTATTAAAGCTCAAAGACGTTTGACTCTGCTGATAGAAGTAAATAAATGATTTGTCTAATTTTTCCATTGAACTGAGTGTTTGGTTTTCTCTTGTAGCTTATTACAGGGGTGCCATGGGCATACTGCTTGTATATGATGTCACTGACGAATCTTCTTTTAACAGTAATTCCTACATTTTTTGGGCGCTCTACTGCATATTTGATTTTTCATCTCTTAAAGGTGTATGTATAGCATTTGATGTTACATATTGATTCATAATATGCGTAGACATTCGAAATTGGATCCGGAATATTGAGCAGCATGCATCTGATAATGTGAACAAAATACTGGTGGGCAATAAGGCTGATATGGATGAGAGCAAAAGGGTAAGATACATGGTCTGAAATTTTCATTTACACACTTCTTCATATGGTATTCTGATGGCATGACTCAACTTCTTCTTGGAAGGCCGTGCCAACATCGAGAGGACAGATGTTAGCTGATGAATATGGCATCAAATTTTTTGAGACAGTAAGGCGGGATCACGGATGTGATAATGATTTGACTTTGTTTTTTCCATTTTTCATTGATGACCAGTTTCCTATGTGGTCTTACTGAGATTCCAATCTGTATACAGAGTGCAAAGACAAACTTCAATGTGGAGCAGGTTTTCTTCTCCATTGCCAGAGACATCAAACAAAGATTAATAGAAACTGATTCCAAAGCCGAGGTATATGGTCACACTAGCTTTAACCAGCAAAATTTTCTTCCAATGCTATTCGATGTCAATCTGGTTACTCTGTTATTTGTTGCAGCCTCAAACCATCAAAATAAGTAAACCCGACCCTGCTAAGGATTCTGGAACTGCTCAAGCAAAGTCCGCTTGTTGTGGAACCTGAAGCATTACGACGAAAAAGGATCACTCTTGGATTTTCTGTGACCGCAACTAGGACTAGCTACTCCAAGCCTGTCCGGATGTCACCTTCTGCTCTCATGAAGTCTATCAAGCATCACAGTGATTCAAGGTTTATATAATCCCTTGGTGATTCTTTCTTTTCCTTTGTTTTGGCTTATAGTTAATTTCCTTTTGCATCCCTATCAAAATATCATTGTGTGGTTGCAACCATGCTTTTTAGTAATCTCTTTTTTGTTTTCTGTATGGTACAATGTTTTCATTAAACCAAATCACCCTCCCAAACCATCCAGATATTTTCCAGTGGATGTGGCTTTCTTTGCTGTTTATTTTTTCCATAATGCAAGGTGTATAAAGTAGTGAGGATATATTTGGTGTGCGTTTGTCTGGCATATGATATCTGCACTTTTTCATTTTATTATGAGATGGATCTTTGTGTGGTAAATTCTATTTCATGAGTCTAAGACAGAATCACAACATAACAGGGCTTTGTCTCTGTTATTTTCAAAATAAAAAAAATCATGTTGTTTCTCCCACATATCAGCATATATGGTATTCTTGCTTCTTCCCCATGATGTTATTAAGATCGAGTTAGTAGACCTGAAATCCTGTAATTCAGATATGGTGTAAGAGCAAGCATGGATGAGTTGGCTGGGCCATTTTTATGACTGATGATACACCTGGCCCTAATTTCAGTTAATAGTGAATTGGGGTTAATAGTGAATGTACCTTCGTAATGGATTAATGTGTGCATTTTCGTGGGGTTAATAGTAGGGCTAATAATAAGAGTTAGGTGTAACAAAACTTTTTTTCCTTATAAACATTGAATGTGCTTGATCCAAGGATTGCCAAGTCCCTCTCCTGTCACAGCCATAGAAAGTTTGGAAGTCACACAGGTAGTTTGGAAGTCACATAGAAAGCATGGATGTCGTATATAATTATTTTAACTGGATGATTTAAGAAAAAGGTCCAGCATTGATTTTTTTAGCTTCGCCATCAAATGAATGGGCATGAAGCAATAAAAATTAAATAATGAAAAAAAAAATTAAAGTTTATGTCCCGATAACTTTGCTCGGATAAGTTAGTGGAAGGGTTAGAATAGCTTAATTATGTTTCATGCAATAAAAAAAGGGCCCGTCTATCCCCACCAAACAATTTTCCAACCCAACCGATAAAAAAAAAAAAAAAAAAAACGGTGTTTGTTTGTTCCCACCGATTCAGTTCGACCGAATTCGGTCGCCATTTCAAGTTTTGGGCGACCGTAATGGGTCGTCATTTCAGGTTTTGGGCGACCGAAATGGGTCGAACAGGGTTTAGAATTATATCTACTTATTTTTTGTAAACAAATAAATTTTTGAATTTATCCATCATATTCTACATTTATTCTTTCATCCAAACAACAACTAAGGGATTAAAAAAAATGTAAGTAGATTTACTTTCAATTAATTCAAATTTTTATAGAAAAATATCTTATTAGACAAATATATATCATTTTTAAGCTTCGTTTGAATTCGTAGTTAAGATGAATTTTTGTTTGAAAACAAAAAAACATATCAGTTGATTCAAACACATTTTATATTTGACTTTTGAAATTTGTCTGTAACTTATGTAAAAAAAATTGTTCTTATATTCTACATTTAAGAATAATGATTTATTCTCCGCTTCTATTGATGGCGGCCACCAATGAATGTGTTCATTCTTTCTTCCATGGAGGAATCTCTGGGAAGTGGGGTGCAACTTAGGCGGGTTGGGTCGGGTTCGGATCGGGTTCGACGTTAACTCGCATTGCAGAGAGTTCAACTCGAACTCGAGCCCGAACCCGGTCTCAACCCGAAGGGTTCAACCCGAACCCGAACCCGATCTCAACCCGTGGGTTCGGGTCGGGTTCGGGTTGATTTCGGGTTCAGTCGGGTTTGGGTCGGGTTCGGGTTGAATTCGGGCTCAAGTCGGGTTCGGCCGGGTTTGGTCGGGTTCAGGTCGGGTTTAACACCTAAAATATCATACAAAATATTTAATAAACAACAAAACAAACTCTAATTAATTATTAATTAAACCTTATATACAAATAATTAAAATTGAATATCTATAATAATTAACCCAAACACAATAAACATAGTGATACTCTAATTTGTGTAATTGTTTATTATGTTTTAAGAATTTAAGGTTTTAGATATAGGTATGTTGTTATGCTAGCATAACATTTGTTAACCTGGGGGGTCGGGTTCGGGTTGAGCCCGCGGGTTGAACCCCCCAACCCGAACCCAACCCGAATTGGGTTCGGGTTGGTTCGGGTTCGGGTCGGGTTGAACCCGACGCCAAAAAACTCCAACCCGAACCCGCTCACGAGTCGGGTTGGGTCGGGTTCAACCCACCCAAGTTGCACCCCTACTGGGAAGAGTGCCAAAACTAAGGTCTCCAAATTCTAATGTTTGCAGTTACTTGGGTACTTGGGCCATTTGACTTGCCAATAATCATCTATTATTTTGGCAGACTCCCATGTATGTTAAGAACATTTGAAAATCGATTGTATGTTTTATCAAGTCTTGGGGGTATCTCTTACGCCGGCGTGAGGAGGGTGAGTTTCAGTAGGGTAGATTAAGCATCGAGGAGTAGACTTGTGAGATTTTTCTCTTTTGACCAAAAAATTGAATAGATCTCTCTTCTACTTATATCTATTTAGTGATGTTTTTGTGCTTTTTAATTGAACATTTCCTTTATTTAAAATATAATTTATGACATATGTCTATTGTTTCTTCAATTTTTTTATTATTATATTATATAATATTTGAAAAAAATATATAAATATTAAAATCTTAATTTTAGTTTATACAGCGTTCAAATGAATAGGATATGGATATCAATGTAACCTGGTTAAGGGACACATTAATCTAACTCGACCCTGGGTTAGAAGATGCCATTTCGTTAATTAATAATCCTACCTCTTCAACTAAACTATTATCATAGGAGATATTTGCATACCACACCACAAATCAAATAAAAATCCTTTTGAACAATGAATATCCTCAATGCCCAAAACATTTCAAATCGAGTCCTGTAAAGTGGTCATACTTTCACCATGAACAACTGACTGGCATTGCATATCCCCAAGTCAATGTAACAATAGAGAGACCATTATATAGTCTCAACAGTGCATGCAGTATATCCCCAGTTTTCATCTCCAAGTAGATCCCCCAAGCCTTATCACCTCTTCTGTGCTGCTGTCCTTTCGTCCCCTGTTGCCCCCGTATCCGTCTCCACCTTTCTTCTCGCTCGCATCGCCATACAAATCCTTCAACTTCGCCAGATTGCTCGAAACCCCCGAAGACGACGACGGCCTCTCCCTGCTCCCGTCCCTGAATGGACTCGGGCGCTGATCAGATACTTGCAGGCTCCGACTCCGGCTAGGGCTACGACTCCGGCTTCGCCTGGAGCCCGAGTCCCTGTGCCTGCTACCGCTCCTCTCATGGTGTCTCTTGTCTCGATCCCGGTCGCGATCACGTTCCCGATCCCGATCTCGGCTTGAACGGTCCCGATCATAAGCCTGTTAATTATCCGAAATTATTAATATCCAATTGAAGTTATATGATATTTGAATATCCAGAGTATCAGATCCGAATTCAAAATCTATTGTAAAAAGTGCTTTTATTTGCACCCATCATTCATTCCTTGTAGCACACCCTTCTAGTAAAACATTTCAAAATAGTGTACAAAATAATACGAGGGGTGCAATAAAGGCACTGTGTCAATTTAATTATAATGCATTATTAATCATAATCTTAAAAAAATTAATAAATTATTCTATCGTCTTTGCAATGATCTCTGGAGGAGATGGGATGCCCTAAAGTCAAGATTTTAATTCTCACATCTTCCTAATATTTTACTTGATCACCCAAACTAGTATGCATATTTAAACATGTCAATTATTCTAAAAACATATGCATCAGGTCTGAATATGAAAGGATCCAGATTTGGATATTAATATCCCTATATGAATGATTTAGGATAAGATATGTTAACATACTTACCCGATCCCGATCGCGGTGGCTGGATGGGGATCTTCGAGGTTCGTCTTCTCGATGGTCCCTCTCGCGGGGTGGGGGTAGTGCTCGGCGTACAGGTGATGAGTCACGGGTGGAGGCACGATGGGGAGCGCGCTGTCCGAAAGAGACGGAGAGGGCGGCTTTCACAGAAGGAGGACGGCGGGCAGTGTCATCGGAACCGTGGCGGGTGGACTCTCCAGTTACACCACAGTGCTTTGTGGGGAGCTTTAGACGTTCGAGGTGAGCGGTGATCTGGCGCAACACAGGAACTGGGATGCGGGGAAAGAGTGTGTCGAAATAGTACTGCGACAAAGATTGGCGTATATATGAAGTGGTTGGTTAGCGAATATCCACAAGAAAAAAAACATCAGTAAGGCATTGATGTTAATATAAAATTTAAATTGCGCTAAAGATCGAGTAAACTATCATCCCCAGGAAGCATATACTTTCATGTAAACATGGTATATGTATTAAAAGAATCCCAAATAGTAATCCCATTGTTAGTTATACATAGAGACTGCATAATGCCACCCAGACTGTACAGAAGCTGTAAGACAGGCAGCCTAAAATGTAACTTGTCAGAAATTGACGATGTATTTGAATGATGTAGATAACAACTCATCGAGGATCAATTAAATTATGACAATCTTATAGAAGAATCTTTTCCTTCTTTACATACATGAACATTAGCTTACATTAATAGGCAGCCAATTGGGAGTTCAAACTCTGAACTTCTATGTTAAAGGTATCAAAACTTCAAAAATGCCAAAGTTGATGTGCAGAGTTCTCAATTTTATAAATGTAAAAAAAAAAAAGTAGGCAAATTTAAAAAGGTATATGAAACTTTTAAATGATCATGCTTATCATTGATTTGAAGCTATCAAAGGAAAATAAGAAAACAATTTTATGGTCAAGACAAATTAGCTGCTGGCCAATCTACCTGACTGAAAACATGATAATAAAAAATGCATCAACAGAAGGTTCATGGACAAAATACTGAACAAAGAATTTGTTATACAAGTTGATTAGGGTAAATAAAAGATTTTTTAAGGACTGACCATTCCATAAAAGACTAGAAGAAAACAAGCTATCTTAATTCATCACAGTAAAGGACCATGCTCTCTTATGTAAACCTAGAATAAAAAACTACAAATTATATTTGTAATACATTTTCGAGCTGCAGAATCTACAAGAAGCAGCTTTGCAACGAGTTACCTGAACCCAATATGTGTGGTCAATTAAGAAAATATGGAGATGTACTATAAGTTAATAACTGATACTCTTTCAAGGAAATCATAAAGCATCTAATATTTTTTTATTCAACATATTTAATACTGTGCTCATTCTGACTTTAAACTCGACACCGGTATTACATCACCCGCCAAGTCTAATCTATTAAGCTGCAAGCAATAGCATTAACTGAACTAGATGTTCAACAATAATGAATAGAAAAATATTAAGACAATTATAAATCATTGAACAATGAATAAGTGAAATAAAAAGATGTAAAAGAATGATTGAAAATTTGCTGTAACAATTATTTTTCACACACCAGACTGCTTTTTAGCATATTTTTGCTTCATTTCAAGATCAACATCACAAACCTTTTACTGAGATGTTGACGGAGCTGTTCTCTTTTAGCAACCTCGAAAAGGGCAACCCAAGGATCTCATATTTGACATGGGCTGAAATCAACTAGCTTCAGTTGTCTTGGAAAAAAATTCAATAAGAACCACATGATACTGATTGACATTATGCCCCGAGGATAACACTTACAAGCAATGACAGATCAAAATGGAACCTCAATGTAAATAATTAAAATAAATGCTCCTTTAGATTCGATAATGTTAGCCTTAAATGGTACTGACCTGTCCAAGTAGCAAGTCACGTACATACACCCCCATGGTTGTCATTCGACCAGTGGAACCAGGAGAGAACTCCTGAATAATGGAAATTCCAAAGATTATTGCAAGGCTTCAGGAAAGCAAATATGAAAAGTACTATGAATGGAAGAAGCCAGAGAGTGTTTGTTGCATATGTTACAGATAAGTGAGAGCACAACACTGATTTAAAGATAATTCAGAAATCATCTAGTTCTATTTATAGTAGAATAGTAGATTTAAATAAATGTGCCCTTAAGAATCTTTATTTAACGTGTGTCTTATAATTATGCCATTAAGAGTTTGTTTTTACTAGTTTTAGAAGAGTTTGTCTTTGATATTTGTGGTCATAAAAAGGATGCCACTACTGGTGTGACACATGCTCTCGACAATCTCTCTCTTGATTCAAGGAAACACACTGGTTCAATAAGTCAAACTGCAGTTCATTTGTGTGCCAAAATATCAAACAGCATTTACCCAGGCCAGAAGTGGGGAAAAAAAACTCTTCCTTCACTCCAAGCCGTCTCTCCCTATGTCTATAATCAACTTTGATGTTCTACACACCAAATACCATGTTCTTGAAAGCTGATCAAAACATTCAGAATCAAAGGCCCAAGTACAAGTATTGTCTTCCGGAAACTTCATTTTAGATATCAACGTTAATGTAATCAGTTGCATTTGTACTCTCTAGACAAGCATTTCCTGGATGAAAGAATTTCATACTTTTCAACCTTGAGAATAACATAATCATACAGCTGGATAGCAAAATACAATGGATAGAATTATCATGGTTATGTAAATGTTATCACTGGAGTTGTGGCATCGCCAATAGCTTGGAAATTGGTGCAAACATGGGTCTACCAGAAAAAAAGGACATTGAAAATATAGCTTAAATAAATCATTTCTGTTGCAGATATCTATGAATAATCTGTAGGACTTTTGAACCACACGTGAGCATACATTATTAATACAAAAAAAATGACATTAATTTAGTTTCCAGAGAAATTATAAAAAACAAAAAAAACAAAAAAGAATCCCAACAAAATACATAAAAGAAATTGCAGCTCAACGTACACAGTAAATATCAATGAAATACTAATAAGAAATTGCAGTAGAATGCATACCTCCTCATCTTTGACATAAGGCTCATACCAGCCCCACAATGTCTTTGGATCCGCAACATATCTCAAGTACAAAAAACCAACCTGGAATGTCATTCGATCACATCAGTCCATCAAGCATAAAATGCTTAGAGCAATAGCGAATTATTTGAATGCAGTTGGAAAGCATGGAATCCTAAGAAATTATAGCAACAATACAAAGTACTTTTAGTCATATCATGTGTAACATATAGGAAAACAGATATGACAAATAATAAACCAAAAGTACATTGCTTTATAGTAGGAGTTGAATGCTCCTTTTTCCTAAATCATAAACAGTATTCTCCATTATATATGGCATAACATCTTTAGACAAATATACAAAAAAATACTATAACATATATACATACTTTTACTTGGAAATAGAACCTACATAAATGCATATATTACATATAGATAGATAAATTGTATAAAACATGTAGAATACAATTTAAGTTCAAGAGAACATGCAATTCTTTGGACGTAACAAGAGGTATGGGCACACAAAAGAGTAGTAGCATTTGGATTAATTCAGGTTTCAAATTATATGAAAACGTAGGATAGGTTCATCATACATCCTTCATAAAACAACCGTTTATTTATTTTTCATTATTTATTTTTAAATGAAAAAGGATATTGGGACTACAACAGGAGGATTTCCCAAGATGCCACCAATCTTAGTACTACTCTCACCCAAGCACGCTTACTTAGGAATTCTGATGGGATTCGTGCATTGATGTTGATATGATCCTTCTCCCTTTTCGTTGCTTGATTCATCCACACAAATTATGCCCTCCCCGCAAATTTATTGCTTGAATTTTATTTTGGCATTTTTTCAATCTACAAGCATGATACATATCATGCAGTAATCTAATCTGAAATCTAAAGGGTTCACAATTGAATTTACTTCAGTGATATATTTGCGTATACATGCACACAAGAATGCATGAGAAGATAACAACAAATGAGAAGAAATAAATAGATTATATAGATTGCCTGGAAAAAGAAATACAAATTCTGAAAAGAAAATACTCACAGCTCTAATATATGGAGAATCAGTGTGTTTCAACAGCCCATGCATTTGTTTGACTGTAAGTTTCATGGTAAAAAATTTGTACAGAAGGCAAAATGCTGTTGAAGGACCTCTGCAGTTGCCAGTCATCCATGGTTCAACATGATCAACTTGATTGTATATCTCATCAATAACTTCATGATAAGTCTTCAATCTGTAAAGCTCTTTAAAATAATCAGAAGAAAGGATATTCATGCAGAGCACTTTCTCTAACAATGTGTCAATAGGTTTTCCTGATGTTTGTATCTCCATTGTCTTGTATGAAAGGTCAGTTAGAATGGATAGTGATTGCAGGTAAAAATCTGATGTGCACCAAATCAAGACACTCTTGTATATGTAGTTATATATAGTAAAAGATTCGCTCAACCAATTTGAGTAACAATCAAGAACTTAATCAGAAGGCAAGGCAATCAAACATCCTCCTCTATTCCTGCAAAAAAAAGAAAGGAATAACTTGTAAGAGGATCATGAATTTAGACAAAACTGAGACAACTTAAAACACTACAATAAAAATCAAATCAAAATTCATGACAACTAGGCATGATTCACAAAAGAACAACAACAACAATAATAAATTCTAACGATATACTCCCAGCAAAAAATGGTATGTGCACCCAGCATAATCAATTATACCAGAAGTTAGTAGTTAGTAGCTGGCAGTGGATATGTATTATACACAGAAAGTTAAAACAGGAATATAGAAGAGCAAAATCAGGCAAATACTTCTATAATTTTTTTCACTTCACATTATTTTGAAGATCCTACTTTTTTTCTGGAAAAACAATGACTGACCAAGATATAACCAGGATTGACCATAAATTACTAAAAATTCCATGTTTCCCTAAACCAATAAGGAAAGCATAACTCTATAACCACCTAAGTTCAAAGTGCAATTCCAGGTCCCACACTCCACCCACATAAGTGCATCAACTCCCACCAATCCCATAAACATGACGTGGATCGAATTATCAAACCATCACAATCAACTTCCCCATACTCATGCATAAATCCAATAATATATCCCAACAACCTAGTATGTCACATATAAGATGCTCTTCCAACTCTAGAACCCCACCCGCACTCACATGCTCAACGCCTAAGCAACAAAAATTGTTCTTGAAATCCAACAGAAACCCATGACAACTAAACAGTGTCAAACCCCTCATCCATTACAAAATACGATTGTTAACCAACCACTCGATTATTTTCAAGTTGAACTTATGATCCATGCCAATTGCACTCGTTGAGCTCAGAAAACCTAAAAACCCTTTCAATCCCTAGAAATCCACGAAAGGTTCCCACCCATCCAAAACGAAACCCTAAATCCCCAACCATGAATCAAACCCTAATTAACAAAATCAACCTCTGGGAACCACCAACCCACTTAAACCTCAGAATTAACGGTACCATCTAAAAACCTATAAAACACAGACACTAACAGGATTTCAAACAATCAAATTCAAGAAGCTTTGGATTCCCCAAAAATGATATTAAAAAAATCCAAAATACACGAGAGAAGGAGAGAGAGAGAGGACCTTCTTCGAATGAAGCAATGGAAGCCTTCGATGACGTGCAGGGGATTTTCGACGGCGAGTGAGAGACGGAGCGAACCCTAGAAAATTATTTCGATAAAATGGAGGAGAGAGAGACGCACACAGGAAGTGCTTATACTGCCACCCCTCCTCTCTTTATAGTTCGCTCCATTATTTTTGGATTTCGCCTGGGCCGGGTCAGCCCATGGACCGGTCCAAAAAAAAAAGAGTTGCCTCATTACGTTCAGTCTGTTTTTCAATCCAGTGTGGAGTCAGTCTCATCCTGTGCTATCATAATGTATAGTATAAAAAAATTTCATTTTTCATAGTAAAAAAATAATATTGTAATTTAGTATATACTTTATTTTCATACATCAACATATACTTCAATAAGAGAGTGATTTTTTTAAAAAAAAAAGAAAATTGATGAGGATTGTAATTGGGATTGGCATATCATTTTTCAATTTTTTTTTTAAAAAAAAACATATTTGGAAAGAAAATGATATATTCAGACTTGTATGTAACTGCATATGTAGTTATCATCTTTTTTTATAAATATATTCATTCATTAATAGTATATGCTGTTATATAATTTGAAGTATACACTGAGATAAAGTAATGTATTATTATTTTAAAAAATAAAAAAATTATAACCTCATATAATGCGATAGAGCTCATACATTATAATAGCGTAGTATACACTATGCTATCCCAATGTATGAAATAGCAGATGAGATTACAAAATAGATTGAGTGCATCAACGTTATATTTGAAAAGAACATTGATATTCTCAGTTTGTTTTATAGTTCGTCTGCAACTCTGCAGTGGACCCCAACCACCCTCTTAGTCTCATCAATCAAAAAAAATTGGGGTGGTGGGGTTGGGAGAGGGAAGAGGGAGAGAGAGAATGAGGGAGGAGGGTTGGGGGAATTGATATTTCCATATTATTATTGTGATCTTCTCTACATTCCGTATGCACTAAAAAAATGTTTTATTTTATATTAGAACATCTCAAATGCTATACTCATATCAAATTTAAATTTGAATAAAAATCTCATAAAATTATTTCCAACACTTAATCCAAAAACCATATCAAATAAAGGGAAACTAAAAAATTTGTCCAAATGAAAGAAGACTCAAAATTTTCCGACGCTCTTTTTTAGGCAAAATCAATGAACAAGTCGGAGAAGATATAAATATTTTGAAAAGATTTGAGTAAAATACAAAGTGATGGTTGAAGATACACCATACCAAACAACTCAAATTATTATTGAAATTTGAGTATAGATTTGAGTAAGGGCTTGAGACGACTTTAAAAAAATATCTTTCAAATGTGATTGTAGTTTTGAGAGATTTATTTTGTGTTTTTTCACTTTCAAATAGATTGGTTTTCTCAAGTAACTTTCACTTAAATAGATTCTCTGTAACTGATTTGCGTAATAAAAAAATAATAAAATGTTAATGTTCCATGGGTAAAAAAGAAAAAGGATAATGTTTTATCCAGTCTTATCTCTTAATAAATGATGCTCAGATAAAACAATGAACAATGTGTATGTTCATCTATTAATAAATGATGCTCAGATATGGTATAAATAGTTAAAAAGTATTATATTCTGACAAGTATTATTATAAATTTTCATCTCATCTTAATAAATGAATAATTTTATTAATTTTCATATTCTTTATTTTAAATAGTTGTTTAATGATTTGCATTAAAAACTGTTCAATATATATTACATTCTTAATAAAATTTCGTAAAAACATTTATATTCACCTCATCTAGATGTTAAGAATTCGAGATCCAAAATCATAAAATTCTTTAAAGATATTAAAATAATATATGAAATCAATTTCTTCTAATATCTCAATCATATTATTAAAGGTGATCTAGTTGGATCCTTAATATAAATAAAAAGTCAATAAAAATCTTACCCTTTAAGTTATATTTCATCTGTTGTTGACATTAACACTCGCATTAATTCCTTATACAAAAAGTCCTTGTAAAACCCAGAAATCGTCTTAGGTCCCTGTAAAATGATATGGTTAACGGTTTTAGTTCTTCGATTGATTTATCGTCAGTTTGTAGAGAATATTCCCCGAATATTATGTAATAGTAATAGTGTTCACCAAAACTATTTTGAAATAAGTCTATGTAAACCTTGTAAAATCGTATTTGGTCATTCACATTTACAAAAATATCTTTGTCACTTTCCCAAGCTCCCACTTCAACAGTAAAAAAAATATATCCGTTACATATACATTTGATGTATATATCTCCTCCCAAATCCCCTTCTCTCCCATCTATGCCTCCATTGTTGATGCAGACCCACCACCACCGACTACCACCTTTATCGATTTAGCCTCGGATTTGGTTCACCGCCCACGAGTGCCACCATTGCAGTCCAACAACCACCACCCACTGCCACCATTTCAGTCCCACCACCACCACGCACTGCCACGGGTTCATACCCACCACCCTTGCAAAGAGGTCTGAACCCAACAATGTCCAAATCAAACAGTATACTCAACAATGTAAGTTTGATAAAACCAAACTCTGTTTTTGTGAACACTTCAAGTGTTTGATAAAATTCCTAAATGAATTTGTGAATATTAAAATTGTTTGGGTTTTCAGGAATCAAGCAGTATATTCAGGCCTTCGTATAGATACATTCCACTACGTGAATGTCGATGCAAGAAAGGTGATTGTGTAATCAAGACTTCTCAGCAAGCGCATAGCAAATGTCGAAAGTTTTACTCATGCCCCATGTACAATAAGCCAGTTGATACAAATCAGCTCACTTTTTTTTTGTCAACCAAACTTTCATGAAACCAATATGTGTAATTTGTTGTTGTAGACTCCCGCTGACTGCAACTTCTTTGAATGGGTCGATGATCTGAATCACTCCACCATTGATATCAAGTATCAACTCATCAATAGCAAATATTCATCATACAAGTGTTATTATTACCCAACTCACTGAGTCTATTGATCCATAAGAGAATATCAGTCTTTAATTAATCAAAATGACAAATAACAAATGCATATGTCTAATAACCATTTTAGGATTAAGAGTATAAACAATCATAATAAACATATGGTGTAAATTATTTTATCTAGTCAGTACAAAAATAATTACTCCAGCTTGTTCTGTTCAAGGTGTACTAGCACAATCACCCAAAAACATATGAACCAGTCTTTTATAGTTAAGATAAATTACGTAAGATGAATTGCACTACAACCTTTATATAATGGATTATTCAAGTCCATCTAAAGTTGTGAATCTCAATTTATAATTCACTGGAAACCGATAATCTAATATTCAATGTGTAAGCTGAACTCTACACACCAGATTATCTACATTGTAAATTAAATGACTATATTAAAACAAACACAATATTTCAAAGAATATAATGCAAGCATTTACCAATAATAATTCTCATCAAAATGCTAAGTCCATCTTAATAATAGAGTTTATTACATAAGTCATGGCTTTTACAACACTACTCTAACAGTTACATCAAGTTGAGTCCATACAAAAACTTCATCAATCGATCCACCGCAAACCCTCATCTTCATCTCTTCACGAATCTATCCAAATGAAACCCGAATTGTCCTTGAGTCCGGCCCATTCGATGAGGAGCATTTTTTTCACCTCACAATATATATTAAAAAAAGACATAAAAGTTGTTTTTAATACCTTACTAGGAAGCAGAATGCCAGAAACATGAAAACTAGGAAATGGAGAGAGAGAGAGTGAACTGTTGGGAGGTGAAATGAATTTTTTTTATAATAGCTAATATAAATCTACCCCTAACCAAATAATGTGTTTTGGAAACTATTTTCAACCCCAAATACTGTTAACATCTTTCTTTATTTTTTAAAAATAGTATATCTCTCATCTAGTGATGTATATCTAATTATGTATGTAATTTTGTAAAAAATAAAATATATATTTCATCAATAAAGTGAGTGTATGTGCTAACGAGATACAAGATGATAAATAGGGTTGTAAAAGGAGAAGTGTTACAATGCTCGTGTGTCGTCTCCTAAAAAATCCAAGTAGGGCTTCAACCACCTTTGTCTTGGATCGGCACCGTTCCTAGCTCCATCCCCCCCCCCCCTTGGGGTGAAGCATAAACCCAAAAGAAGGGGGTGCTTAAATTGTTTATCATAACTTATCTATTACAATGGATAAAAAATATTATTCTTTATCATTTTAAAATATTTATATCACCTAACACTTTCATACACATTTTAAAAACAGTCACATCTATTATATCACACGCATTTCTCACATTTATTCTGAAACACAAATAATTTATGCAGATGAATAGTTGTAATGAAAAAGTTATAAACTCTTATCAATCTCTTATTAACCACTTAACCTCACTTTATCCAAGGTAAATCAAACAAAAAAAAACAATTTTTATATTTCCCAATGAGAATAACACAAAAGACAACGAAACAAAGATTTGTTTATTCTGCGTGCATTGTTATCTATTATGGTATAGCTATCAGGAGTGAATAACACTATGCCACACTCCAAAAGAGTTTTAATGTTTAGGGTTGCCTTTCTTTCAAAGTATTTTAAAGAAAATATTTTTAAATATGTTATATCTGTATTTCTGATCTTCTAAATTTATGTTATTTAAAAAAAATCACATATTAAATCCACGTATAAATTTATATATATATATAATTTTTCATTCACTCAACCTATTCAAATAGTATAATAATCTATATTACAATAATTACCTTGGAATAACTTATCCCTTTTTTTGTGTGTGTGTCAAAATTTGTTGGATTTTTGCAAACTGTTGCAGGTCGCCGACATGGGTTACATAACTTACATTAACTGGTTGATTTCATCATTATTGACCTTCTAGAAGTTAAGGCATGCGTAACGCTTGACATACGGGAGAGTGAAATATGTTTTTTATTTTTCTTTCTTTCTTAAATACTCATTTGTGGTGGGGACTTGCCACATATGATCCCTCTCTCTCTTTTTCTTTTTTCTTTTTTGTGCTTTTACACGTAATAGTCTGACTGTGTATCGTCATAGCTATCTAAATATGTATTAATTTTTTAAATATTAAGCTTGACTGTCTAATGAGATATATAATTTTATGCAAACTTTATATCGTTCTACTTTGAATCAAGTATATACCTCAATTATTGTAAATATTAGCATCTTATCTGGAGGGGACAAAATCGAGTTAATCGAATTAGGAGTGAATGGTGACGTCCACTGGCTTGTTGAGACCTCAAATGTTGATGGACAGGGTGGGGATGACCTGCAAAAGGTTTTTCGACGTCCAAGTCTGTTGAATATTCGATCAAAAGTATTGTAGAAAAAAAAATTCACATACTTCAATGGAGAGATCTGATTCTGTATTTATAGTGTAGGTTGTTCACCCCTTTGAATTGATGATTGATCTCTCTAATCCGACGGATATGGAGAGATCCAGTAATAAAAAAGATTCAAAATTTCTATAAGATTTTAGAGATCTACGTTGATTGTCCCAAATCTCATATTATTGGGATCTGATTCTAAAACCTGACTTGGAATTCATCTGATCGTCAGATACAAGCGGGTGAGCGTTGACTTATCGGATGGTGAAAACTCGACCACGTGGTGTGCCATCATTGGCCCAGAAAATGGGCCCTACTATCTCCACATACCTAGAAGATAAGAATCACTCCATGTCACACCCAGACAAAGGGTTAAAAGTTTAGGATAATTTTCATTTTTATTTATTTGAAGATTGAATGAGAAGGGCAACATCGTAACTCCATCGTATGCTTCAATGACAAATCAAATCAACACGTGTCC
>CM060863.1:1958384-2015146 GCA_030737845.1 Acorus calamus | reverse complement strand
TATGTGTTGGAGTTGTTGCTGAATGATTTGTTTGTGTCTAGCCTTGAGTTGGGTCTTATTAGCTTTGGCTTTCAACCTAGAGTCTGTTTGCTCAAGTGTCCTGCTAGTTCTGATTTACATGATACTCGTATGTCTTTGTTTTTATTTCTGAATTTGTAAGGTCATTTATTTAGCATCGGGGACTATGATAGAGTCTGAAATTTTCAGTGATTGTAAATTATGGGTTTTCACTCATTCATGATCCTTCCAATAACTTAGAATAAGCACATTATTTGTCGTTCTCATCCTTTTCCCCACGATCGTTATATTGAAGGCATTCAATTCTGATGCTGATGAGCAAGCAAACCTGGCTCTGGAACTCTGCGGTAAGACTCTCTGATTTCTTTCTTGTCGCCCAATATTCCCCATTCGAGCAGTTTGATGAGCAACTTATATATGATCTTTCTGGTTGCAGCTGGTGAAGTTAAGGAGGTGTACGACCATTAAGCATCAGCTCAACATCAACTTTTTTGGTGCTTGCAAGGGATCGTTTTCAATGTGGAACTGCGCGGCCTGTTCAATGTGAGCGTGCCCTTTTTGTAGTTTTACTATGAGCATTGATACACTCGGTCCGTTTTACAATCACATTTACAATCTCGTGCAATACAATAGCACAGTTACTGCTGTATCGTAATATTACGGTTTCTATTGTAGTATATAAAAGTTAGAATTTTTTTTCATTTTTGGCAGAAAAGAATACATTATTATATCTAGGGTGCAACTTTGTCACCGAATCCGAACAGAGATCCAAACCAATTTTTTTCGGGTTTGGATCAATAGTTTTATGGTTTGGTTGGGGTATGGATTGAAAAGTTAATAAACCGATCTATATTGGTTTGTGTTTGGTTTTATTTAAGAAAAAACTGAATTAACCAAACCGAATTAAATTTGAACACATGATTATTCATAATTAATATTTATTTAGATTATTCTTTTTATATTAAAAATTATATTGTTGTTATACATTAATATTCATAAAAAAATGAATATACTAAATTATAATTAATTTCTAGCATTTTGATATTTATGTAAAGCTGTAAATCAATCCCCAAGAAACTCTAACCAACCCCTGATTTTTGCGTTACATGTGAAATAGTGTGGTTCAATTAGGGTTTGCAAAAAATTGAATAAAACTGGTTGGATTGCACTCCTAATTGTATATTAATATATACTATAACAAAATATGCTTCGATGAGTGAATGTATAATTTTTTTAAAAATGAAAAATGATATGAACTGTAAATAGGACCGCTCGCGGGGTAGAGCATATTATTTTTCTTTTACTATTCTTGTTGGTCACACTCATCGTATAGAGGTATATAAAGTTTTTTTAAACATATTAAATGAGTTCATACAATTCATGATATATTAATTTTTTTTATAAAAGTATATATTGAGGTGTAATATTAAAAAAAAATCAAAACATGTGTGGAATGCATTTGTAGCCCTTTATACCTTGTTAATCACCTGCATTATCTATAAATTTTTAAATGTGTTCATTCCATTCATTAGAGTGTGTGTGCGTGTATGTTTTTACAAAAGTACAAATTTTAATAGACCGTGTATATTCCTTTTAGAAAATTTAAAAATGATTGGATTGCATTTGAGTTTGAAAACAGTGTTGAATTGAGCATTTAAAAAAAAATATATACAATGAATTATGAATGTCCAATTGCCCAAAAATTTAAAATTTTACACGATTCATTTGATAAAGAGTGTGTTATCAACAATTAGCATACTAACACAACACTAAAATTGTGTAAAATTCTTATGATACATCTATCTATGTATATTAGCTATTTTTCGGGTAAACATAAACATGTTATTTCGTGTGTACATAATGCATTTGCATTTGTACATAATAAAACAGAAAAATTTAGAGAGACCTTATTATATCCGACCGTCCATAGTTTTTTTAGGTTAATCTCGAGCTGTAATTAATTACCCTAATCACTTCGAATGGCATGATAGATCTCGACCGTTCGGATCAGAACTTGTCGAATATGGACCGTCGATCTACTGGACCCGAAATCATAAACGCCGAGTCCAATCTTATGATTCTTCACCAACCCTTCGATTTCGAAAATCAACGGTCATAAACTCATGTACTTCCGTCGTTTATCTTCTTCACTGAAGAGCAAAGACACCACGCAAGGCGAAGCAGAGAAGGCGATAATGGCGTCGATTTCAGCCTTCACGTCCATATCTCCGACTTACAGCACCAATAGCCGATGCAGAAGCCGTCACCGCCGAGCGACCTCTCTCTCCCCTTCTCTATTTCATTCTGGGAGCCGAAGCTTCACATCTTCGTCACCGAGAACCCAAAGACGGGATCCGAAGAAAATAAGAGCATTCGCAGGGGAAGAAACCCTAATCCCAGTCGAGGGATCCGTCCCCGTCTCCCCTTCCGAATTCCTAACCATGTTCTTTAAGGTCTCTGTCTCCCCCATAAAAACCTCTTTTTTATTAATATGAGCTATAAGTGTGATTGGGGTTTCGTGAATATGTGAAGGCGGAGGGAACCATGAGTGAATCGGCTGTCGCTTCGGTCTCCAGTGCTTTAGAGGTGATTTACGTGTTCATTGGCTCGCTTTTTGGATGATTTTGTTGTTGCATTGCGTTTTTATGTGATTTTTTTGGGGGGTTTTGATTTGGCAGGAGACGGAGGGAGTTAGTGAGATGAAAGTTCAGATTGTTGAGGGAATCGCAAGTGTTGAGGTATGACTAACTGCCTGTTTTTATGTAAATGTTTAATTTTGGGTTCTCTGTTCATTTTGGTGGAATTGAATGCATTATTTAAATGAATTCTTTTGGTGTTGGTTAGAATTATTTGAGGAAAGTCTGATTAACCATTGTATTGAAATTGAACTACTCCTCAACTGTAAAAGGAAGACAACTTCTCCTTTTGTTAAAGATGTATTATAAAATTTTCATTCTTTCCGTTGGAGCAGATCGTCATCTCATGATCCAATTTGTCAAGCTCCGCTCAATTTTCATGGCTGGCCTGCGAGTTTGTTGTCCTACATAGTAGACTACAATTTTGTGAGATGGTTTTTTGTGAGTTGGTTTACATCTGTCCATATTATCTTGATACAATCATGGTAGAAAATAAATGGCTGTGATTTTGGAGCATGATTTGTTAAACCAAATCCAAGGCGTTAAGCAGAGTGTGGTGCCGCATGTTGCCAAGCGAGGTACATGTCTAAGACGAATTGTTGTAGATAATACAAGTAATTTTACATCCAATGTGTCTGTACACTTTGCTTATTTGATAATTATAGATATAAACTTGACATGTAGAGTTTCCACTGTCCATCAGGGTTGTAAGTTTTTTCTGTCAATTGTAGGTTGTGGTCTAATTTTTTTTCTTTTCTTTGGCACTTCTATTCTGAAAATCGATAAAAAGAGGGACGTGTTATATAGTGATTGGATGAAGAAAGAGAGTAAAGAATTCATAGATTTTGACATCCATAGTGCTCACTTGCAACCAACATCCATGCTAACATATTAAATCTAAATTAAAAGAAGTTTAATGTTTCCAATCATCGTCATAAAGACGACATCCTTGCCAATGATAAAGCACTCCCTCTGATTGCTTATCCATCAAACAAACCATGAATAAGAATTGAAAAAAGAAATGTGGATTCTATGCCTCGAAGACACAAGGCCAATTTTTAAGTAATTTCTCATCTCTATTATTAATTTTGTAACGATATAGTTCAGTTTCATCTTTTCTTCACCTAGTGAATGGAAACTCATTGTTTAGGACATAAAAAATTCTCTGTACAAGTCATGGGGGATTTTTTCTTTACTTGATTTGATCTGAAATATTCTTATCAGTAAAGGAAGAATCACACACATTCTTAGCAATAAGTTAGTTTAGACTAAACTGCTTCCACTAATCTGTGTGATGATCTGCCCTTAAACCATCCCCTCCAAATATGATATTCTGCTCTTCTGCAAGTTGTATTTCCTGTGTACCTGTATGATATGTGGTCTGCACTAATGTCATGCACCTCAGCAAAGAGCACCAACAAGCTTAAAGAAGGATTCCAATATCAGCATTTTGACAAATTATCACTTCTCTGTAAATGTCAAACATGGTTGGTAATTGATTGCATGCAACTAAATATTGTCGATATAATATATAGGTAAGCTTAAATTTAGTCTTTAGACATAATTACACTCAGAAATATAGCAGATGCTGGGTACTCATTCCAGCCTAACATCATTCGTAAGTCAAAATCTTATAAAGGCATTTGATGTTCAATAGGATATTTTCAAGATTAATTATGCAAATTGCATGCAGTTTTCCAAATTTAAACCTTGCGGACGCATGTGTGTTGTGTCTTATTAGATCTTATGCATTCTGCAGTTGGCAAAACAAACGACGATGCAAGCAACAGGGGTGGCTTCCAGTTTGGTGGAGATCATACAGGGTGCAGGTTTCAAGTTACAAACCCTAAATCTAAGTTTTGAGGATGAAGAGGACAAGACGAACTAGCTCGTGTATTCCAAATATGTTTGAAGCTACATTTTGATTTATTTAGAGGTTGTTGGTTGATGTTTATATTCTCATGTGAAACATCATCTCAAATCCACGTGAGAACATTCAGATCAGCTGGGGTTGCGCAGTTCACAGTTTTTTAAACCCTAACGTTCCGACAATTGCAAGACTGGCAAGATGCAATATAGCGTGGAACGATAAAAAAAAAAATCCGTCAGGATTCACGTATATAATTTTCAATAAATATTAAAAAGATTTGGTCCATCATTAGGATACGTGTAACTCAATTAGACTCGATTAAAAATCTAATAAAAACACAAATTTACTCAAATGATAAAACTAGTCTAACATGGATGCCTAATATTATTAGAGTTAAACTGCTCATTCAGAAGATCTCTATATAATTCTTCCAACTCATAAAATTTCATGTAATTATGTGATATTCAGTCTTTTATTTTTACAAGTGTATTTTCATAATTTACTTTCTGCATCTCTTTTGGTGGGGCAATCCATGATCCTCAACTGCTTGTCTGCTTTGCTAAAACAGAAAGCCTCTGTCAACCAAATGGAAGTTGTGGAATTGACTGAAAAGATTTCAAAACATATTTTTTAAAATAATTCCTTGCTTAGGATGGAAGTCATGCACCCACTTTGGTTGCAATGTAGTGGATTGCTAGAGGTCAATCGGGCTGGCCGGTGGGCTCCCCTCTTTAGTTGTTAATACACCCTCAGAAAACACTGTATATTGATTAGTGAATATATATACTCCTGGCTAAAAGCTAAAAACTGTGTATTAGTTTTTGGCTGCTGTAACCATACTCATCTCTATGACCTAGTTTGATAAGGGAAGTGATGAAATGATAAATGACATATTAATAAATGATCAAAATATAGTTTACTTTATAAAAGGGTGTTCCAAGCGATGAAGCCGGCAAAGCACTTAAAAGGGCGGACGACAATAGCTTGGCAGCGGTGGTATCACATGCTATTATACAAGTGGGAGCATGGACAATTGGGAAGACTCGAAACGATATGGTGTTCAAAGCGCATGTGTGCTCAAAAAAATATGTGGGAGATGTTTTGAGGATGCATGTGGGATTGGGGCCGCTATATAGCAAGATGAAGGACATTCAATTCCGCAACGAGAGCATATACATAGAGGGGTGACCGGGTGTGTGCTTCTCCTGTCGGTTAGATGTCTCATCTAACCTCGGGGAAGGGCGTCGCGAGCCGCTCTCAAATGCTTTTGTTTCTCACCAGACTTTTTAATTCTTATTTATGTTTTATTTTCCCCCAATTCAGAGTTTGTAATTCGAATTCAGTAAATGAAATTGGGTAGCAAACATCTACCCTTTCTTCAAAAAAAAAAAAGTCTCATTTGCAGCTCTAGGAATCGTTTCATATATCTCTAACCAATAATTTTTTGTTTTTTTTTAAAGTAAAAAATAGTTCACTTCTCATAACAATATATATTTAATGAGATAAATATATACTTAAGAAAACAAAAAGGTTGGGGGTGCTGCATACGAGGCTTTCCTTTTCCTTTGCAATCTAGATTAGATATCAGCTTAAAATCAGGACGGAGAGCCCGGCCCGAAAGCCCGACACAGGCTCGATTCCACTTGAGCTCAACAAAATTCCGGCCCGACGCCGAACCGCGGTTTCAATGTCGGCTTCCCAAACTTAACGGGCCACGATGTTCAGCCCGTGCGAGAATATCCCCCCATAAATCTGGAGGTGATGTTGGGACGACACGACATGAAGGAAACCGAAATCGGAGACCCCGATCGATCTGTCCGAGCAGATCGACGATTCCAGGTAAGCCTCCATCGTTTCGACCTTTCGTTCTCTGATCCGACCTTCGTCTCTCTGATGACAATGTTGTTCTCCATTTGACGATCCATCGTTCCATTCGCTTTGGTCTCCGATCGGTGTGGGGAACTTTAATGAGTTCTCGTCATGTCAGATCTTAGATTTATCTTTCATTTTTCCTGATATGTGATGTTGAGACACTATGACGTGCCTTCCTTTATCTGTTTTGTTATTGATGGTTGTTTAAACTCAGCTGAGATTCCCAAATCTTGCAAAATTTTCTGTCATGGTTTTTTTCCCTCCCCATCAATTCAAAGCATTGCTTATTGCATCAGATATAGCTCAAAGTTGGTGTATTTTTTTGTTATATTGCCCTGCCCTAGAATTGATGTGTGTGAAAAAAAGCATTTTTTTAATTGGGCAAATTTAATGGGTGCTTTGGGTGCGATTTAACGGCGTTTTGTTGGTTTCGGAAAAACTTACATATTCACATGGAATTCTATAATGATCTAAGATTTTAGTATCACTTATATGTCATGGATGATCTGCACAGGGAAGGATATAATTTTCTGATTTTGGGAGTGTTTGTTGTCTGCTCTCTTGTTATGTATTGTTGTTTAACTCAACTAAACAGCACTGGAATTGTATTGTTTAGAAGTTTAATCTTTTTATTCATATCTGATGCCCTCATGTTTTTATGTATGTATGTAACTTTGATGTTTGGATTTTCATGTATGCTAGCAGTATGAGTCTCTGTCAATTTTATTCTGTAAATCGTCTGTGGTTATGGATCATGTGTTTACCATTTAAAATGTTTGAAAATGTACAGGAGGAAAAATTAAATACATATTGGCGATCACTCATGGGGTATGTTTTCCCTCTCTTTCTCATTTGCCCGCTTTTGTAATTTCTTAGGATTAGTTGTGACTTGTCAGGTCTATCCAAACGTTCTTGATATGCATAAGTATTTTTCCCTAATAAACTTTGCATCATTAGTCGTCATCACTCATCAACTGTTTAAATTGGGCTAAAGTCTAAAGAAAAGTGTCAGATAAGGGACGTAAATGAGCCGAACAAGCCGAGCTTTGACATGTTCAAGCTCGGCTCGTTTATTAACGAGTCGAGCCAAGCCGAGCCGAGCTCACGAGCCTAGCGTTCTTCTTCATTTTAGGGTTTTTAGGGATTGAAAATAAAATTTTAGCCTAAATGAGCTAAGTTCATGAGCATAAACGAGTATAACTTTGTATTAATTAAATGTTCTGATTTTATAAAGGAGTTTAATCAAGCTTCTACTAAATTTTTCTAACACAAATGAGTCGAATTTGAACACAAAATGAAACTCGATCCGTGTCCCGAGCCTAACCGAGCTTTAAAACTTGTTCAAACTCGCTCATTTGTCTAAATGAACGAGCCTGAACGAGCTTAAACCGAGCCGAGCCCGAGCGGCTTGGTTCATTTACCAGCCCTAGTGTCAGAGGGCAGTATGGGGAGAATGACTGGAATCCATGATAAATTTCTAGTTGCGTTGGTAAGGCTTGAATTGGAGAGAAGCACTTTTTCAAGAAAAAATGGTCAATTGGAAATGCTCAGGTCTGATACCCTGGTTCAATAATCTACAGCATGTTAGAGGACTTACTACTCGAGCTTTCATTCTGTCTCGTAACTATTTATTTTGTCTCCTGAGTTGCGAAAAATGTTATCTGATTCAAAACAAGAGGTAGATGAAGTAAAATTTGCATTCATCACTGGTGGATTTTGACGAGGCAAAAACATGGTGTGATCTGCTCATTTAATTCATTATCACTCTGGATTGACCATAGTTTTTTCATAATTTTATATTTCAACCTCTTCTGTTCTTTCCTATTCAAATATCATTATCATTCACTGGAATATTTTTTAATTCTCTGCTAACTCTCTCTCCAGAATAAATCCAAATCCTGACCATTATGATCATAACAAGTAGATGTTAGTGATACAAGTTATTCTGTCAAGGTCGGTACTCTGCAAAATAGATAGTGAAGTATCCCCTCATTCTATCCCTCTGGCAGGTCCTAACAAGGGGCAGAGGAGTTTAACGGCCTTGCATATACATTACCTTCACCTATGGTTGGAGGTCCATCAGCTGTCTCCAGTAACAGTCCCCTTTTGCGGCGTTCTGGTAGCAAACCAGTTCTTTCCGAACTAGGTAATGTGATGTTTCAGAGAAATGATCACTTTTTTTCAATCTGCACTCAAAAGTTTACCTCTTTGTCAATTAAGTTTTTCCCAAGTTGTTTCTGCAGCACATTCGATCTTCTAAAGATGCTTCAACACCATGTGAATCAGTTAGTTTAACTGATGGGACTTCTTTTCCTCTAGCAGTTAATGAAATGAAGAGTGCAAGTTTACCGTTGAATGGGGCTGCCATTATGCCATCACCAGCTCTTTTATGGAGATTCAAGGTTCGTTGATCATAGTGCTTTATTTTCTCTATCTTTTGATGAGAAATCTTTATTATGACATTCAATTATTAATGAAATGTAAACTGGATGGATCCATCCTTTACAAGGTGTAAGATGTCATTTATAACTTCCACATAGAAGCATATCTTAAATTAATTGAGGAGTTATGGGGATTGGAGGCCTAAATGAATTGTTTTCTCTGCTTTGGTCTCGCTAATTTTTTTTTTGGGTCTGTTTGGGGGGTTCCGGGGGTGGGGTTGTTTAAATAGAGGATTTCCCGAACTGTGTTGGTTTATTAGATCGTTAAGCAATCTTCAACAGCTATGTTGACTGAGATTGTAATTAGCCCATATAAATATTCATATTTACCTCATCAGTTGATTTCTGTAACCTAACTATTTAATTTAAACTCATAAAAAGAACTATTCAAACTAAAGTTTGAACTCAGTAAATTCTGAGCTGATGACTCCACATGATAATAATTGTTTTCCTCCTGACTCTAAAATAAAAACCAAACAAGTCATCTTCATGAAATTAAAAAAACATCAGAGTCCAAGTAAATCTTCAAATTAATCCTGAAAATTGCTCCAGACACACTTGGAGTGAGTTTTGGCCTTGGAAATTCTGATGAAAAGGAGCATGCGGCCTTTTTCAGTTTTACTACATTGAATTGCACTGACACTCATTTTGTCATGGCGTATGAACATAGTTTTCTTTCTTTAATTTATTGGATTATGTGATATACAAGGACAGGATGATCCATGATTACCACAATGAGGGATATTACTTAATTTCTCTTTCATGTTGACCTTGATACACTGATATGTACCTTTAACATCAATGCTTAGTTTAGCAGAACATTGGAAGGATGGTTTACTTGGCATTTTTTTACATGTTCTTTTGAGCTCTCTGTATTTACATGCACTGATTAATGAATATTTTCCAGGTTTTGCTATTTATTCTTTGGGGTTTTATTTGCTGCAAGGTCAGTTTTTCTTTTCTTTTCTGCCCAATGGATTGAGTTCAGAAAGATCATTTTCAGACACACCAATAAAAGCAATCAAAGGAAACTCCTGGAATTTAAATTATACCATGCACTGTTTTATCAATCCATTTTTTTCCCTGAATGTTGTTTTGATGGTGATATATACTCGGACTAATAAGTATATGGAAGCTGCAGGTTGGTTGGGACTCTGTCATGAGAATGAGTGCAGACCTTCGAGATTTATTTATATATGAGGCATTCTTGTATTATAACCCTCTTTTGCTTGTGGTGAGTTGTGTTTCCTTCCAATTCTTTTGTTTGTTGTTAACAACCCCCATCTAAGGTTTTTACTTCATTTTCATTTTCCTGACTTTTGTTGCAGAGTATGACTGTTTGGCTCTGGGGAGTGAATCTCTGGGTCTTTTCACAATCCTCGGTTAGCTATCCGAAAATTTTTGATCTTGATCATACTCATCTCACGCACAGAGAAATATGGAAGGTAATAATGTTTAAATCAATGGTGCACTTAATGTAAGGTCCACATCATCTATATATCTAACCTTAATTCTTTGACAATATATTTTGTCAAAGAATTACAAATAAAATACTGTATTATTTTGTCTATTAGCCCCCTTCCTTATTAATGGATTGATCAATAACATCATCCGTTGAATTTCTATTCCCTAATTCCTTTGACTGGTTGGTGTTTGTTTCCAGTGAAGTTTTGAGTACAGCCTGTTTGTGTTTTGTGTATTTTTTTTTTATCTAAAAAGTTTCTCAGTATTGTGTTGACACAAAAGTTCCTTGGATTTGTTTACCAAATGAAATGTGGGGAAATGCATGGCAATAACAATAAACAACTCTTGGTTTCGGAATATAATTTATTGCTGTTATGCTTACAAGGCCTACTTGAATATTACCAACTACTTTTTGTGTGTTCTGGGAACAGTGTGCTACTTGGATGACAATCATAGTGCCAACTAGCATGACCGCTTACCTTTACCTCTACTCTCATGGGGAAGTGTCGCTGGCTGCATCACAACCAGTGTAGTATCTTCCTTTTTCCTCAGTAATACTGTTGGACACTTACTTTTACATGTCTAAGATTTGATTTATTTCTTTTTTATTTCATTTTGCTTATTCTACCACGGTGTCATGCAATTAGAGATTTCTAATTGATTTTTTGAACTATGTTCATACTATAATGGCAAATGTCTTTACTTCTCTCTGCTTCAAGCCCAAAAAATTCCAGGTTCAAATTAAGGGGCTGTTTGGAGACCCATTCCAACATGCTTTTGCTTTTGCAGAAATTAAAAAGTGTAAATGTGTTACTATACGGTTCCGAAATAACATACTTAATTAAATGCTTTTTAAAAAGCAAAGAAAGTGAGCTTTCTAGTAATCGAGTTTTGTTAAGCTACTCTATACAAAACCATACTTTTCAAACGGGATTCCAAATGGCCCCTAAATCCAATTTTATGTAATTTGTTAAATCATATGATTCAATTCAAATTTGTTATTTTGAAATAATAACTGTTTTGCCTAACCTGTCTGGTATTTTTTTTATAATTATATTTTTTTCTAGAGAAAGGTGGGTTGTCCACCAGATTATATGAAGTGGTAAATACCCAAAGACCTAGAAAACGAGGAACTTTCTGAGGAAAAAAAGGAACCAAGAAAACAAAAATATTATCTCAACCCAGGATCAAAGAGAAGCTCCCACATTATGCATTATTTGGTCTGATAGTAGGTGGTCTTTCAGGAATTTAGGTAAATTTAATGCAAAAATCATGCCAATATGTTCATATGGCACTAATTCTTTCTTAATATCACCCCAATGAGATCTGCCTTGAATGAATCAATAGAATGACAAAGGTAAAAAATAATATACAAATGTATCAGATATGTATTGTTTAATTTCATTCAGTACTATGGTCTTTTAGCCTAGAATTTGATAGATCTGAAGCATGTTATGAGTTTTAATATTTTTATCAACATTGAATATTCATTGTGTGGGACTTGGCTCGATTCCTTGTACAATGCTCATGGTTCATTTGGACAAGTGGAAATAGTTTACCATGAATTACGTATCAAATAATCCAACATGCTTTTCTGCTTGAAATTGTTAAAATTTTCACATGTAGAGGTATCTAACTCTATCTAAAGTGGATGTTAACATGCATGTCTTCAACATGTATCTCATCTCTTCTGCATCCTGAATGTTACACACACACACGTGCATGTGTATACACACACATGCATACACACCATATTATATATGTATTTATGCATACATATGTATATGTATATATGCATATGCATATGTGTATCACATGTCCGTGTGAGGTAATCCTTTTGATTCATATCTTTCCTCAAGCCTTTTGTTTCCACACTTATTACTATTAATGGCTGGTATAAGAGGTGCCAATTGAGAGTTGATGATTTTTTGGTCATATTTAATTTGCAGATAGTTTTAGATGTTTTATGGACATCTCGTTTGTCTTTTGTCTGCATACATAAAAAATGAGTGCTAGTTTTGGGATGTCCTACTTATGTAAATTTTTTCTGATAACCCTGAAGTGGAATTGTTTGATTTATATTTTTTGCAGGTTATCCTATATGCTGCTGTTTTGATGGTTATAATATTCCCATTTGATATCTTTTATTTATCGTCTCGTTACTATTTGCTGAAGACACTTTGGCGAATAATGTTTCCATTTCAAGTGAGTCTCATCATTATTCCTGTTTATGCTTATCCTTCATTCCTCCTCCTCCAAAGAAAGGTCAAGGCATATTAAGTGACTGTTGACTTTTGATTGTCATTTTGGAGATGCGATGCATCTAGGAAGCAACTGATGATGATCTGTAATAAATTGTTTCTAGGTATCAGATGCATTTGCCTGTCTAGAATATGTTTTGGCATTTTACTTCTGTGCTTATCCCTTATGAAAATGATAAATATTTTTTTGTAACTGCTGGAAACACAGATTTTCCATGTTCTTGCTGAACCAACTCTATTTGTGCAGGCAATTACATTTGCTGACTTTTTCGTGGCTGATATATTAACCTCAATGTCAAAGGTAAGCAACATTGGGAGATTGCTCCTAATCAGATTGTAATTTCTTTTAAATTTCGCTTTGTAATTTGTATGGAGATCCCTCGTCTCCTTTGTTCAGGGGCTTTTATTAATAAAAGTTCCTACCTCTTTTTTTTAAAAAAAAGAAGTTAAGCAACGTTGACTTAAACATTTAACGATTATCTACAAGAACTAAACAAAAATTTAGAGTTTAGAATTTAGAAAGATGGGTGACTCAGGAACACCATAGTCAGACAAGGATGCCTTTAGGATGGATGTTTCGGTGAACATTGTACACATTCCACTCTAACAGGATGGCATAAATGCTTGTTGGACTGAAGGATCCTTCACATTCAAAATTATAATGACAGAGAGGTATTGAAAACTAATAAACCAAGTAAGTAACTATTGAAATGTCAAATGTCTCTTTTGTTGGCCATTAGCTGTTATAAGCTCCTTTACAGGAACACTATTAGGGGTTGTCTGTGTTAACTTAGATGTCATTAACAATGGAATGCCTATGTTTAGAATTAGATATTTGAAAAAACTCTGAATTACTGCAGTACTTGAATTGTCACTTGTAATCATTTTGATATTTTCTTGTATTATTAATTGTTAACAGGTGTTTTCAGATTTGGAGCGTTCCGTATGTCGAATGGTTAATCAACAGGTCAGTTTGAAAATACTTTAGTCCATTGATGTTAGTTTATTAAATAAATTTTTGGTGCTATTTTCTTTCATTTCCTGTTGATTTAACTTGTTTTGTTATCTTCTTGATGGACCTAGAGGCGGTGTCCAACTTTCCTTTATAAAATTGATCAGTGTTGTCATCCTATTTACCACATGCTGGGATCCATCATCCATGTATGCCTGATTTTAATGGAATTTTGAAATCAATACCCTGTTGAGAGTCCTTGTGATTTTTTGTCAAATGAGGTTTCACCTGGTGTTTTCTCTGTTATTCGCTTTCCATTTATTAAATATTTTTCTGTTGGACTCATGGAGTCAAGGACAGTGGCCATAGTCATGAATATGCTAATCCATGGTATGTCATCTGGACATTCTTCTGTTCAGAGAATGAATAGAGGTCCAAAATATAAGTTGAACTGGCGGTGTTTGACAGGAGGTAGTTATGAACCATGAACAGCAGACAATTAGCATAGACAATTTTTGGCACAGAGACATCATGTTGTGACCGAATTGTATGATTGAAATTTTGTTCTTTTTATGTTTTCGCAAAGGCTACCTGTATAGTTCTCCCATTTCTATTGGTCTCCTGAACTCTATCAGTCAGTTTCATGTGATATGGGTGGAGGATACCTTGGGTAAAAGGTGAATTAATGGATTTAGTTCTCCTGGTCTTGCCTCAACTTTCATTTTCTTTTGTCATTTCCATGCTTTTGGGACGATAGAAGAATTTCATTTGGCTGATCTGATTCAGAAGGCATTTGAGAAAAAAAAAATGATGGTGACCTCTCCTTCAAGGTGTTTTATAGTTCAATTTTACTAACCCAAAAAATTAATATCATGGGCCATCGTTCATCCTTTATTTTAGTACATTCTCCCTGTGGTAGCAATATGTATCTATGACTGAGTCGAATTGTTAGTTATTTCAGTAGGATACGAGGTTTTCTTGTCATTTGATGAAAGAGAATTATGAGCTAGAGAATCGGTTGTTTTTATTTCTCTCTTTTATATTAGATTTTACTTTTTAGGTGTTGGTCATTTACTCTCCTAGTTTTGGATTGAATATGAGTGTTTGAGTTTTTATGTTGTGACCATTTTACCTGTTTCTAATGGATGACTATTGTTAGAGATGGTTAAGGATTCCTATAGAAAAAAGCCATTTAGATGTGGTTTAGGTTCCAGCATTAGTTTAGAATATAAAATGGAGCTGTGGCATGTCTAAAAATATGCATTACAAGTTTTTAATAAATTTCAATGCACATTACCTATTCTATTGTTGGAAAATGTTTTGGTGTCAGATCAGTCTCACTTAGATATCCTACATCCTCTTTATCTTTTGTTATTTATTATTTTACCTGTTCTTGCATAGGAGAAAAACTGTTATCTCATGGGCAAGATTGGGATCCCTTCTGTGTCCATTACATTATGAGCACCATTTGTTGAAGCTCAATGCAATGCCGTCTAGGTTGTTAAAATGAGTGTGCGCCATCGCATTACTGCACAGCTGCACCGTTTATAGATGAAACATGGTTTGCATTTGTTAACAACTTTGGAATTCACCATGCCCCTTCTGGAGGTCTTTGTTCTTTCCATTGTAGTCACACAAATTTCTGTGTTGGATTTAATTTAGTAGAATCTATAATTTACTTGTAATCCAAAAAAAATGCTTATTTTTAGATAATGTACCAAGTTCTAATTAACAATTCTTGTTAGTGATGGAGACATGTAAGTTGTCTATAGCTTGGAGATGTTAGGGTAACCTATCAGGTGTATATCCAGGTAGACTGTATATATTGCTCTCATGGTGTAGATTAAAGGTGACTGGCAGTAATGCAGTGATTTTATTCTTGTCTTGGCTTGACCTACACTTATTCCGTGAGGCTTGTTTCTACCAATTTCTTTTGTCATGATATAATCATCATTTTCTTTTCAGAAATAAACTGACATATTACAAAATGCATGTAAATATTGTCATCTTTACAAATGAACTAATATGGATTTACAGGTTGCTACGATTGCATGGTTTGAAGCAGATTCTATCTGTGGTAGTCACTCAGTTGCAATCCCGGTAGTGCTTGTTTTGCCATATCTATTTCGTTTCTTCCAATGCATTCGGCAGTATAAGGATACAAAGGAGAAAACTTGCCTTCTTAATGGTTAGATCCTCATCAACCCCCTACTATCCAGAGAACAATTTCTTTTTGGTGCATTAAATATTTGGAGGAAGATTTATTTTCAAAGGAGAAAACTTGATTTCTTGACTTGACTACATTTGATTTTGATCATATTTATAGTTATCTCAGTTATTCCAGCTGATCATGCTCATTGATTAGTTGCTCGGTCTGTGTGTTTGTGTGGAGGAACATGATCCAGATAATCAATTTTGTAGTTGAACGAGTAAACTATTGAACAATGCAAACTTGTACTATTGTATTTCTCTGTGATTTGCTAGGAATGACTAATATGGGTTTGGTGCATGTAATTCGCTTTTGGACTTCCGTCCATTGTTTTTGGCTTGATGGTGCTTAAGATATGTTTGTGTAACAATTGAATCAAATAGCTGAAGTAGGCTGAGGATATACTAGTACTAGCTCATTTGCAAGAATTTGCAGCACTTTGTGTGAATTGGGTAGCAACTTAAAATTACAATGCATTTTGCTAATAGTTGAATATATGAATATAGCCATTATAAATGTCCCAATTTGTCTGGTAAAGCATGCAATTATTTAAGCACGTCATTGAATTGAGGGAACAAATGTTGCTTCCAGCGACTTGTCTAAAGTTTTAAGTACAGTTTTACTTATTGTCCTTCTAACTCTTGAAGAACTACTCTGCTTCTACTATGTGGTTGCTACTCATGGTTGCTACTCAAGGCTGGGGTATAGTCATATTTATGTGTTCAATTGTTTGAAAAACTTTTGTGTCAAATCCAGTCATGTTGGGGTTTGTTGATGTTGCAAACACTCATTTATATATCTGAATATAGATGTATCATGCCATATGAAATGTAATTTCATCTGCAGCTAGTTCTGTGCCTTAATCTGTTGATGTTTTACACAGTAATATACAAGTTAATCTGTTTGCTCTTCACTGATTATCGATTCTATTCTGCCTGTATTTGCAGCCTTAAAATATTCAACAGCAGTCCCCGTTATATTTCTTTCTGCCACCAAATACCATGTCCTCCCTGATAGCTGGACCAATTTCTACCGTCCTCTCTGGCTACTCTCTAGCATGATAAACTCTTTGTATTCATTTTACTGGGATGTGACCCGAGACTGGGACTTGAGGTGCGTTTATATTTTCTTCTTTTTCATTCTAAAACCTTCCCCAAAAGGCACGTTATTTCGCCATCCTTGCATGTTTAATTACTGTATTATTCTCTGGCAGTGTCTTTTCCCGGATATTCAAGTTCAAAAATCCACATCTTTGTTCAACCATATTGTATGGAAGACAATGGGTAAGTGTTTGTAAATTGGCTGATTGCATTCTTCAACAGTTGATCAAGACCAAAGTGTTGTTTCTTGTTTAACATGTAACACCTATGAGATTGCAGATTTATTATTGGGCTATTTTAAGCAACTTAATTCTTCGGTGCACATGGACATACAAGCTTTCGGCTCATCTCCGACATAATTACATCACCGTTTTCACAATAATGGCATTAGAGATCTTCCGCCGCTTCCAGTGGATCTTCTTTCGAGTGGAAAATGAGTGGAATAAGATTGCGCTTAAGCCAAGCTTACAAGTTGCTATGGGCGAGATGCCAAAGGAGGAAGACAGACTGCTTGGATCCGACAGCCACAACGTATAAACCTGGTACCGTGTCATCAGCATACCAAATTACCAAATTACTTGCCTATTCTTTTTCCCCCCTGAAAAATCCACATTTTTTTTTTTGAAAGCATATTACATGTCAGGATCTGAAATTTCCAGGATCAGAAAAGTTATATAGGTTACCAATGAATCATGGTCGGTGAGTGAACAGTGCGGTTTATATTATATCATCCTAACACCATTCTCATGTAACTTGTTGCCAAATGAAACAGTGGTTTTCTTTAACCCTAAGATCATTCTAACGTTGTAGTCATCCACTGCGTCTAGAGTAAACATGTTGCCAAATGATGTTGGGGTATTGCGCAAGGGCTTTGAGCACTGATTGTATCGCAGGTTGCAATGAGAAATTTTCATGGTTTCCCCTTCCTGATGGCAATAAGATTCCAGTCCTCTTTCGTAAAGCATCGATTTCCTTCTGTACAATTCTTTGCCCATGCATGTTTCCTGGGTTGATCATTTAAGCATTCAGAAGGGAGTTACATGTTTTGTTGGAAGTTTTTAGATGTGGAAACTATCATTGTAAGGTCATGTTGGGTTTTATTGTCAAATATTAAATCTGAGTCCTGTCACACCTAGCACCGCTTTTAGCCTTATTTTTGGCTCCATGAAGAGTATATGCATTCATGCACTGAACAGTGCGGTTTATATTGTATCATTCTAACACCATTCTCATGTAACTTGTTGCCAAATGAAACAGTGGTTGTGCGGTTTATATTGTATCATTCTAACACCATTCTCATGTAACTTGTTGCCAAATGAAACAGTGGTTTTCTTTAACCCTAAGACCATTCGAACGTTGTCATCATCCACTGCGTCTATAGTAAACATGTTGCCAAATGATGTTGGGGTATTGTGCAAGGGCTTTGAGCACTGATCGTATCGCAGGCTGCAATGAGAAATTTTCATGGTTTCCCCTTCCTGATGGCAATGAGATTCCAGTTCTCTTTTGCAAAGCATTTATTTCCTTCTGCACAATTCATTGCCCCATTTGCTTATCCTTGTCAATGCCTAAACTTAGTTCCTCCCAGCTGGAGAATGGATGGTGGTCTCTCCCTGGGAAGATTGGTGACCCGCTAGCAAATCCGCCGGATAATTTCCTTCCCTGGATAATTTCCTTCCCTATGTATATGAGACGCCTTCCAACTTTCCAGAAGATCCAGCCCCTGATGGAGGATCCAGCCCCTGATGGAGTTTCCGAAGACACTGAAAAGCTGTCCAAGGTATATTTCATGGATGTTGATCTTCATGAGGAGATATCTATAGAAGAATTATTTGCACAGCTGAGTTGCTGAAGCCTGTATTTCGGAACCAAGTTGGTCCGGTATGTCTTCTAATGATTTTGAGGGGCTAATTCGAGGTTCAGTCACATCCCATTCCATGCCTTTAATTTTGTGGTGCTGCATTATAATTTTTTTGGAAATTGAAAGTAAGATTAAATGTTAGATTTCTTGTGGTGGTCTAGATCAAGAGGTCAAGAGACCAATTAGCCTAATAAAGGGTGAGGGTGAGGTGAGATCAAACTCAAGGTTTAGTTTCACATCGACTAATGAGGATGACTAGTGTTTACATGTGATCCCAAGACCGTACACATGTAAAGCCTTTTAAAACCATGACTATAGGTAAAGCGGATAACATGACACATGACGTGTAAACTGTGTGTTATCACAATGAACTAATGTGTATTTTCTTATAGGGTCTGTTTGTGCAGGAATTTGAAGGAAAAATAAAAGAAAGTGAAAGAATTTGGGTCAAAGAAAAAGTGTCAAAGAAAAAGTGGTGGAAAATAAATTTTTTTTCCTTTGATCAATTTTCAAGGTTTTTGTGCATGTGGTGGAAAAAATTTTCATCATTTTTTTTCAATTTTTCATCTATGGAGAAATGAAAAGTTTTTTCCACTTTTTTTAATAAGACAAAATATGAGAATAAAACAATATGAGAGGGAAAGTGGTGGAAATTTTTTTCTTTTTCTTGTTTGGCACAAATGCTAGCCTTTTGAATGGTCAAAAGAAAAATTTTATTTTCTCTCACTTTTCATCATGCACAAACACACCCTTAATAACCAAAACTCTTACGCACTTGGTACAAATGAAAAATTATCATCTCAAAATTTGAAGATGAGTATCTATCCAACATTTATCTTTATGTTATTTAAGTTGAGCCAAACAATAGAAAAATGATATGTTATTCAATGAAAATAATAAGAAAATGCAATCAAATAGAAAATCCTTTATTATTATTATTTATTCTAGTATAACATCTATATCTATTATCGAATAACATTGAGGCAGCTTAGGGGGATAAGTAAAACATTAGTAGTCTTTTTAAAGCATTGTTCTTCTTTCCTTTGTTAAGCTCACGCTACACTAACAAGCTCCATTTTGATCTTGTTCAATCTCACCACCACATCTTTCATAGTCATTCTCTCCTTGGGCATTTCAGATGAACAGAGTAGGCCCAATTCTAGTACTGATGACAAACATTTGTGTTTGGCTTGTGCATCTCCCGATTCAATATTGTCACCATCATCAGAGTGAGTTTCATGGTCATCGATCAAGAGATTGCCATCAACAATCGTTAATATCGCATGGGGAAATGATTCCTCGACCCATTGCCTTATGCTTGATCCACTACTGAACATCGCGTCTACAGGCTTTCTTCCTGTAAATGTTTCGAGGAGCAAAATCCCGAAGCTATAAATGTCGCCTTGTATAGATGATTTTCCAGACAGACCGTACTCTGCAAAGGATTTTCAAATTCGCACACTAGTTAGACATTCATCCACTTTGTAGAACATTGAAGATGTAATTTATAACTTCATTGTGTTTCGAAGCATTGAGTGACTCAAAAGTGAATATGATACTATTTATGTGTCTCTCTCCTTTTTGCTCCTTATATTACCTAAGAATGTAAGCACATAAGAACAAAAGAACTAGCACTGTAAAACATATATCTAAATCAATATTATGAAATATTTGGACAAGTGAAACATTCAATAAATGTTTAGAAGTTGAATGATATCTCAAAAATTAGAGAGAGATGATATTGGATATGCACCTGGAGCGACATAACCAAGAGTTCCCAGTGTGCTCGTTGGTGTCGCAGACTTGTCTCCAGAGAGAAGCTTTGAGATCCCAAAATCTCCCAAATGACCAACTATATTCTCGTCCAACAATATGTTGCTTGGCTTCACATCAGAGTGAACCACAGGCCTAGAGCAACCATGGTGGAGATACTCCAACGCCAAGGCCACATCACTCACTATACACACCCTTTCAAGAATGGACAACTTATGGTCTTGTGAAGAGTGCAACCACCTGTCGAGGCTGTTGTTGGGCATGTATTGGAGTATCAAAGCCTTAAAGTTCTCGGTTGAGCAGACACTGATGATCTTCACAAGGTTACGGTGGCGAACATTGCGCATCACCTCACATTCCTTTTCAAACCTCTTCGATGCTTGCTCTGATGACCCAAGTTTCAAGACCTTGATAGCGACAATCATCCCATCTTCCAAAAGCCCTTTGTAAACCGAACCAAAATTCCCGACCCCAAGGATGTTAGTCTCGTCGAAGTTGTTGGTTGCATGCACTAGCTCTCGTTCAGATACAAATCTTTGATGGACTCGAGACGGTAGTAGTTCAATCGGGTTACGCCCTCTAGATTTCTGTTTTTTGTTTGACAACACCACATAGAACAGGATGACAAAAACTGCCAAGCCAAAGAGGGGGAAAGGGAGAACATATTTCAGCATGATGGATCTAGTCCTTGATGTCTTTGTGTCTGAGACCTTGCAAGCAGGCAAACCTTGCTTTGCTGATCCACAGAGAGCAAGATTACCAATGAGAGATTGCATAGTGAGGTTCGCAAAGGCACCACCATCGGGTACCTCACCTTCCAACCGATTGAACGACAAATTGAGAGAGGTGAGGTACTGAAGATTGGCTAGAGATTTTGAAATTTCACCAGAAAGTGAATTGGAGGAGAGGTCAAGGAGGCCGAGGCTTATCAAATTAGAAAGAGATGGTGGAATTGAATCCGAGAAGGAATTGTTATGCAAGTCGAGATTCACCAGCATTGGGAGGTGGCCTAGTGTGATGGGGAGGAAACCAGACAAGTGATTCGAAGAAAGATTCATGAATGTTAAGAAATTTAGATTCCCCACCTCTGCTGGAAGATATCCTTCCAAGAAATTGTGTGACAAGTCCAATGAAATCAGTTGTGCGAGACCACAAATACTAGGTGGGATGGTCGAAGACAGAGCATTCTCTGCAAATGTTAACTCTTGGAGGCTTGTGAGGTTCCCAATATAGCTTGATATCGATCCAGAAAGCAAGTTTTGATCAAGAGAAAGCGTACCGAGATTGATCATGGACTGAAAAAGTTCTTCAGGGATTGATCCTTCGAATCGGTTCCGTGAAAGGTACAACTCCTGCATCTTCTCTAGATTTTTGAACTCCGATGGAATGGTACCTGTCAGCTCATTATAGCTCAAATCCAAGTAATTCAACCCACTTAGATTTCTCAACATAGAAATACTTCCAGTAATGGAACAATTGCTTGCGACAAAGCGATGGCACGTCGATACATTGCCTAAATGAAGATCTGGCAGGGACCCATTGAACGAATTATCAGCTAAAACTACTACTTCAAAGTAGTTCAAATTCAGCAAGGATGAGAGGAATTCCAATCCGCCGCTGAGTTGGTTGTCTGCCAAACCGAGTTTTTGAAGGAACGGGAGCTCTCCTATCGAGGCTGGAACTGACCCAGTGAACATATTACCAGAAATCTCTACGACAACCAGATTCGAAGCATTTGAGAGAGAGCCAGGTATCGGCCCGGAGAATTCATTGTGGGGGAGATAAAGTTCCTGAAGGAACGGAAAATGAAGCCCAAAATCCATTGGGAAGCTCCCAGAGAGACCCAAGAACGAGAGATCAACCCTAACCAGGGAAGACATGTTCAGGATCGCCCTCGGCATGGGTCCGGCTCGGAAATCGTTGTTGCCAAGGGCGAGGTAATTGAGCTGGGTGAGGTTTCCAATCCACGACGGGATGGCGCCCGTCAATCGATTTCCATAGAGGCCTAAAGCAGTGAGTGACACACTTTCACCCAACTCTCTTGGGATCTCCCCGGAGAGCTGGTTGTTATTGAGGTCCAGCAACTTTAGGCGTGGGAGATACAAAGCAGGGATCTCCCCTGTGAGTGAATTGGAAGAAAGAGAGAGTTTCTCCAAAGTGGGGATGTTGAAGATGGTCGTCGGAATGGGACCGTCGAGGCGGTTTCCGAAGAGGGCGAGGGACCTGAGGCGTGGGAGGTGAACGGCCGGGATCTCCCCGGACAATGAGTTCCCGTCAAGACGGACGCGCTCCAAAGAGGACACGTTGAAGATAGACTCCGGGATGGGGCCGTCCAGCGTGTTGTTGAAGAGGGAGAGGAATTTCAGGCGGCGGAGGCTTCCGAGACTGTTGGGGATGTGGCCAGTGAAAGCATTTTTACTGAGGTTGAGTGATGCGAGGAAGGATAAGTTTCCGATATCTGGAGTGATGGTTCCGGCCAAAGAGAGGGATTCGAGCTGTAGAGCGGTGACTCGGGGTCTCCTGCGGCTGCAGTAGACGCCGGTCCAGTTGCAGAAGGACGTGTTGGGGTTCCATGTGGTGGTCAGGATGTTGTGGGGGTCTGAGGTTATGTGGGATTTGAAGGCGAGCAGGGCTGACAGGCAGTGGCGGCTCCAGAAATTTTCATAGGTGGTGTCATTAAAAAAATAAATTTCATAAAAAAAATTAAAAAATTATTCTTATCAATGACCCCACCACTTAAAGGTTGGTTTGTTTTTTAGCGCTTATACACTCAATTTGTTTTGCAGCTCCATACACTATGATAACGTAATATATATTACGTTATCATAGTGTATGGAGCTCTATCATAATGTATGAAACAAATTTTTTATCATTTTTTAAATGCAAAAAAATACATTAATGTATTTCAGTATATACTTCTTCCATATAATTGCATATACTTCAATTGGAGAATATATGATTTAAAAAAAAAAAAAAACCAGTGTGAAATGCTATTGAGGCTGCATCTGCATGTATCCTTTTTATTTTTATTTTAAATGGCAAATATTAGATTCAATCACTGTTATCAATCAAAACTCAAACCACACATGTTTTCATTTTTAAAAAAAAGATAAACATCATCTAATAAGGTATATGCTTTGATAAAAATTGTATTACTCCATTTCGAGTCGAATGAATCCATTTTTAATAAGTGTAAGAACATATTTACTGACGTATATATATCATCTAACGAGATATATGCTTCACTGAATTTCTAACGAGATATATAGAACTGTATGTAGAACTGTAAAAAAAAATTAAATATAACAACGCCCCAAAAAAATTTAATGGGGTCTAATTATATAAATGAGCATCTTAATATAGTTGTATAAATGAATTTATTGAATAATCTCACATCTAATGGTTACTTTGTTTTTAAAAAAAATTTAATGGGATCAATTGACACCACCTCAACAAAGGTGGCGCCGCCACTGCTGACAGGTCTCTAGGATGATTTTTTGGGTTTGGTGTTGCTGACACACATGCTAGTATGAACAAGAAGAATGTAATGCCTCTAAGTACTACCGGGGATTGAAGGGCCTGCATTGTTTGTTTGTTTTTTTTTTTTTTTCCGTGTGTAAGATTAGTGGGTAGCTTTGTCAGGTTTATATAAGTTTGGCAACCGAGAGAGAGATCGATCACTAGATTTCAAAGTAGAGACTTGAAGGAGACTCGCAGGTCATTAATTGTTTCCATTCGTTATGAAAAATGAGTCGCTGAGTGGGACACTCCGGGAATGCGAAAGCAGACAGCCACGCGTATTGAATGAGGACACAATTTTCGACCACAGACAGGACAAGCGTAAGAAACATTCCATGAAGAAAAGAAAAATGCAATCCGATGGCATATTATTAGATCAATAATAATTTTGATGCTATGTTGACTAACTTGACTTATGTTGACTGGCTTGACTATATACAAATCACGCGGAGGGGTGCAACTCAAACCTAACCCAAACTAAATCGGACCCAACTCTTGATTTGAGAAGTTCAACTAATCCAAACCCATTAGATTTTGTTTGGATTCTGATTTGATTTGAAAAATATATTATTTTAAGTAATTAAAATTTTACAAAAGTCAATTCTTTACATAACAAAAATAAAATAAAAAATAAAAATAATTAATATTTTTATTTAGATAATAAAAATATGGAAACTATAGAAGTAAAATATTTCAGATAAAAATAAATTTATAATTCAAATTTTATCATATACATTAAAAACGACCCCCCATCAAAGACACCTCACGGGCACCCCTGTAAAATTTCCTAGTCATCGATGAACAGAATAGCCAACTCCCAAATATTCTCCGCGTATGTCGTACCCCCATCGGATGACCGTGATGAAACCATATTAAGGTGGACACCTAATTGATAATTAGTTAAGATTTAATTTTAATTAAGATATAAAATGAATCTCCTAAAATCAGGTAAACAAAGTTGTTTGTTAGGAGATTACTTAGAATTAGAAATGAAAGTCTATAAAAATCAATAACTTAAATAATATCTACATAAATCCGTCAAAGTTTGAATCGACTACACCCCATAACAAATTGATATAATAACAAACTAGTATGTAATTGACGACATGTTCAAGATCGCTCTTGGCATTGGCCCAGGTCGGAAATCGTTTTGTGGCAGAATTAACCTTTGCAGGCTAGAGAGACGCCCAAGTGAAACGGGGATAACATCTCATATTGAGTTGTTGTAGCTGAGGTCTAGAGTAATCAACTTACTGAGGTTTCCGATCGATGACGGGATGGTGCTCGTAAGTCTGTTCTCTAAAGGACAAGTTTCCGATCTCTGGAGTGATGGTTCCGGCCAAAGAGAGGGATTCGAGCGGTAGAGTAGTGACTCAGAATAGACTTACTGCCAAAGAAAGATCCAGTGATTTTTTTAGTTCATTGAGTACGGTTCAGTTTTTAAAACATTGCAGGAAACACGATCCAGCTGCAGGAGGACGTGTTGGGGTTTCATGTGTTGGTGAGGATGTTGTGAGGGTTTGAGGTTATGTGGGATTTGAAGGCGAGTAGGGCTGATAGTGATGTTATATATTGTGAAGTTTGATGTGCGCAGATGATTGTTGGCGCTACGTAGGGTCGAACGGAAATTTTTTTTGGAATGTCTTTTATTTACTGACTTTTTTGCCCTTAACGAGAAATTAGTATAAGAGGACATCTCATATATTTTCATTAGGCTCTTAGGTTTTTATTTTCGGCGTGATCATTGTAAAAACTTCTCGTTGATAATGGATTCACTACTACAAAAACTGTAATAGCCCACGGTACTAAATATCACGGTTAGCGTCAAACCGTGATAATAGCTACTAAAGATCACGATTTGCGTTAAACCGTGATCGTTGACTGCATAAAATCAATTTTAAATTTTTTTACATTAACTTTTGATCACGGTTACAACAAAAGGCGTGATTAAATCTATTCTATTTTCACGGTTTTAGTGGACCGTGATTAAATAACCATATTTGATCACGGTTTGTATAACTTATGATCACGGTGATATTCATAGCGTGATTAAAAATTATGTTCATAATTCTGAAGAAGTAAAAGATCACGGTTTATATAATTCTGTGATCGAATAAATTATTTCTAAAATTTTTAAAACGATTGAAATAAGACATTTGATCACGGTTTCTTGGATTTCATATTCATAATTTATTTTTTTACATTAATAATTGATCACGGTTTCTATAATCTGTGATAAAAAAAATTATCATAAGATCACGATTTAAAATATACTGAGATTAAATGGTTTTGAATTAATTCATTAATTACCCACCAAAACGCAATAATAAAACCCTAATACCCACCAAAACACCGTCCCACATTAAAAGATCACGGTTAAATGTTTAGTCCCACCAAAACTCCATTCCCAACCCAATTAAATCCCCAACAAAAAAAAAACGAGGAACCACTGCCATTGTTAATAAAAAAAAAAAAACACCCCGACCGTCACCACCAAATCGAACCAGACCCCACCTTCCCCACCAAATCGAACCGGCGCCATCTGCAACTAAAACGCACGAGACCCCACCGACGCCGTCCCCACCGGCTCCGTCTCCAACCATCCCCGCCGATTCCGTCCCCATCGGATCCGATTTCAATCGTCCCCATCGGCACCGATCCCAACCATCGGCGCCGATTCCGTCCCCACCGGAACCGATTTCAATCGTCCCCACCGGCACCATCGACGCCATCCACCCCACCAGCACCATCGGCACTGTCCCCGTCATCCCCACCTCCAATCTCTGCCGATCTCCACCGCCGGATCTCCATCCCGTAGCCCACCGTCAGATCTCTCTTCGTATACTCTCTAATCTCTTATCTTGTTGTTTTTTATTTCCTTCTTTATTCTGTAATTAATTGATTGGATCTATGACATAATAGAGGGAATGATTTAGATATGGTGAGGGGTTAGAGTTTTTTATTGAAAATATTTAGGAGTTGGTGATGGTATGTTTTTAGGGTTTCAGATTGACCATGAAAAGGTCTAAAAAGGAAGAGAAGATAAGAGAGAGTGAGAGAGAGAGAGAGAAAGAATAAAAATGCTGCATCAACCAAGCAAGGTATGCCCAATTTTTCATCTCTTGCATTTTTTAACCATTATGGAAAATGATAGTTCAATGTCAAAAGTAATTTACCCAGTGAAAGTGGTTTTTAGTTTAAGTGAGAATGGTGATTTTTACTACATTGGATGACAATGTTGCTTGAAAGAAACAAAATTTTTGATGTCAAGTACATGCCCATTTCCACTGTCTTTGGTATTGTTCATCAATTGAAGGGCACAAAACTAATCAGTACAAAAATGATAAGGATTACATTTGTTCCTACATTGTTACAAGGTAAGTTTGTGATCTCATCAATCTATGTGTATTTTGTGCTTAACATGTCTATTTTTGTTATGACGCCCTTCGCTGGATGACCATGTCTAATTTTATTTTATTTTAACTTAAAGGAACAAGGTTTTATATATTGAAAATTCTTCTCCCTTATGGAACATGGAACTTGAACTTTTAGGTGATGGACATAGAACATGAACTTCAAGCATTGCGGATTCAGATTGCGGAGAAATCCATGTATGCAATTCAACTGTGAAAACAGGTCTGTCATTAATCCTCTATGCCCTCGTTTTACAACATAATAGAGCCTGATGGTTCCTCACAAATTTTATAATGGATTATTTATTTATGTTATTTTCAAAGAGTTAGTTATTTTTTCATTTCCTATGTAATTTATACCGTTGTTGTGGTGTGTAAGAAAGAAGACTGGGTGGCTTCTTGATCCTTTTGAGGAAGGAAAGGAGATGCAGAGATAAAAATGATATTATGAAATAACAGTGGCGTATTTTTTAATTATATCAAAATCTTTCACATGGAAGGAAAAAAATGATTTTTATAATTTCTTATTATGTCACTCCATAAGCAAATGCCCACACTGCATTCTTCTTCTTGTGTCTCTTTGCTCTACTTTTAGATGCTTAGAGTTCTTTAATGAAAGTTCTGCCTATTTATGAAGTGTGATTCGGAAGAGTATTACTGGAGTAATATATTTTAGATTTACAATTTCTTACTTGTCAGTTGGCCATGAACAAAAAATTTGATGACAACTCCCATTTGTATGTCCTTGATGGGTCTGAAAGATGTAGAGATGGTGAGGGGTTAGGGTTTCGGATTGAAAATAGTTAGGAGATGATTATGGTATATTTATAAGGTTTCGGATGTACCATAAAAAAGAGGTCTAAAAAGGAAGAGAAATTTATTGATCCATGTCTTCATTTCTCTTCTGAATTTATAAATCATGATTTCCTGCTCTTCAAAGAAAAATCAAACTTAATGTATGCATTACACTGTTTTGCATTTAGGTGCACATTTGACAATAGCATTTTTTGCAGATAAATTGTTCGAGCATGAGCTAAATCGAAAAATTCAATCAGAAGGAGAAGGTGGGAGACGGTGATTCACATGGAAATTGATTATTGTCCTTATATTTCTTCATGAGCAATGTGTTATACTAAACCTTGCTTTGGGGGTGTACATGTAGAGGTATTGTAAACTCAAAGAGCCATTCTCGTCAAACTTTCTTTAGTTGGGTGAAAGCTTTCTCACTTCCCTAGATATTGTGAAGAGTTTTGATTTATTAAATGTTCAACATGTTATGAAGAAGACCCATCATATGAATCATTGTCTCTTACGAGGTTGATTCATCAAATGCTCAAGCTCAACTTCTTTCTCTTTTGCTATCATGAGTTTGTCTTTGAACATGTGGTTTTTTTTTGTCATGTGGTTACGTTAGTTTGAATTATGATTTTCATGTTGATATTTTTAGTCTTTGGAAGTTGGATGTCTCTCTTTCTATATTTTTTTTAACAGATTTCACGATGGACAAGAGTTGGAGTTTATTCGGGATAGGAGGTCTGATGAGTTTCAGGTTTGTGTAGCTTCGTTCTTGGATGTTGCACACAATTGTCCCGCAGATAATAATTTATTCTTTAATTATACTTTTGTGTGATGCACTAGATTTGAGCAAATTTATTCTTCTAGCTGATTGAACTTCTCTTTAGGTGGATGTTCGATTACACAACAAGGTGATCTTTTCAAAAGTTTTTGATATGGTCAACACATGCTTGTAAATTATAGAATAGTTTCTTTTTTGGGTTTTTCTTGTCCCATGTGCCTTTGTCGTCTAGATGTGTATTACTTGTGTTCATTGTTATCATTTTTTTTCTCTTGATTGTCTTCTATTTTTCTCACTTTTGATGCACTAGTAGTACATGAACTAAGGTTGCATCTTTGGTAGATTGGGTTAATTGGGTTGTGTTTGAGATACCAGCTTTATTTCCTTTTTACAGTCATTTTATAGCATTATCTAATAATGTTAAACTTTGAGTTGTGGTTACGTTGATTGTAACATTTAATGCATCTCAATATTATTCTCAGCGCTAGCTAAAGACGCATTGACTTTGAAAGGCTATCTGGTCATTGGATGCTACATGCCACCTGTGAATGATTCATATGGAAAAAAGGTAAATAGCCCTTTGTAGTATATAATCTCCTTTACGTAGTCGGTCTAAGTTTCAGCCCACTTGAATAATTTGATAAAATGCTATCTTTACGTAAGCGGTAAGCATGTGATAGACAATGGGATCTGGAGCAAGATTAGCTTATGACTAATATGAACAGGAGATACCCTTTTTACGCTATAAATGACCACAACATTTTTTGTCAACAATACTTGATTTGTTAAGATACTGCAACTAGGAATTAATGTCCCCATTGTTATGGAAAATATTTTCATGAAAAGTGAATGCCACTCATCTTTGTTGATAACACATTTTCCATTGATAAATGTTAACCGTTGGTGTCATGACCCATGACTCTAAGAAGATTTAGTTTGTTTGTAGCTGCATGATAAAAAGTCATACTTTCTCACCAGATGAGTGACTACTCAATGTTATATCTAAAATTATTATGTAAAACCTAGATGATCCTTATCAGATTTTGTTTGTTGTTTTATCTCTTCTTTTTCTTATTTTGCGAAAGGTCTCATGGAGTACAGAAATGGGATATCATCCATGTTTGCAGTTCAATTTCACGGTGAATTTTCTATTCTGTATGGCTGCCATCCATGCATAATGTCTATACATTGAAAGGCATATGATGGCTAGTGCTTGAATTTCAATTATGTGTTTTATATTTTCATTCATTCTCGTGTGTGCATTTTTAATAACATCACTAGCCTTCTTTCTGTTGGGTCTTTTATTAGCCAAGCAATGAATCCAACTCTGTGAGCTAGCTTGCGAAAGCTCTTCCATCATAATGTTAGATCCCTGGGAGGTAATCAATAAAATTTTGACATACTGAGTCTATTTAAAATGCTCATTTTTTATTTAGTTTTTTTGCCCTTAGTTTACGGCATTTCTTCATGCATAGCTTTAGTCGCATGTATGTGATATCATCCTTGTTTGAAACTTGGTGATTTTTTTTAATTTGTTGTAGTAGAGTTTGAAGAGAATGCAAGACAGCAGGAGCATGCAAGACATTATTTTACGCGAGCCAGTGCAGGAGCATGCAAGACAACAGCATAGGTTGGTGATTAAATTCAGATAATTATTTTACGTGTATTGAGCTTGTCACTAGCATTTTAACTCTTGATTTGTTTCAAAATTCACATGCCTGATGATGAAAAGACCATTTAAACATTGAATGACTGCCATCAATCGTGAATTGGAGCTTGTGAAACTCCTTTGCGAATAAAAATCTCCACTTAGTTTTATAGATCATGATAATGAAAATAACTTGTTTGAATTATATAAATAGGTTTGTGAATGTCAATTTCCTCCAAATGGGAAGTAGTATGAGATTTATGCTTATTCTGTGATATCATTATTTTTGTTAGTTAATTGCACGAGACCCCACCATCCCCACCGATTCCATCAAATGCAAGATTTATTTTGGATATTTTCAGCTTGTATTTGCATGAAAACAGGTGGATGCATTGGAACAATGTGTGAAAATTATTTTGTATCGAATTTCCTTTTTGCTTTGGTTTAGTCGAAAATTGTAATCATGATAGTTAATCAACTAACAATCACGGTTTAGTCTAAAATTGTAATCGTTGCCCAACAAAAGATCACGGTTTTCAGTTAAACCGTGATATTTACCAAAGATACAAATCACGGATGCCTAAGAAACGATCACGGTCGTCGATTAAACCGTGATCTTTATCAAGGATACAATCACGGTTGCCTAAGAAAAGATCACGGTTATCCACCGTGATTAAATCGTTAAACAAAAGATCACGGTCACCAACAAAAGATCACAGCTCGGTAGATCACGGTTTGGGAACCGTGATCTATTACTTTTGATCACGGTTTTTAACCGTGATCTTTGACCTTTTTTGTACTAGTGATTGATCTCTGGTATGCTCCGTGGACGTAAGCATGGTTTACCGAACCTTGTAATTCTTTGTTTTTTTCATTCGATTTGTTTGTTTATTCCTTTTATTGATTGCATCACAAGATCCAAAATTTGTAACAAGTTATAAGTCTTTTGGATGGTTTTTTGGGTTTGTTGCTGCTGACATATGGTTTGTGAGTGCATGCTAGTATGAACAAGAAGAATATAGTTCCTTAAGTACTGGAGATTGAGGGTGTGTTTGTGCACTATCTCAAAGGGAAAATGAAGGAAAGTGAATGAAATGGGTCAAAGGGAAAGTGATGGAAAATAAATTATTTTTCATTTGACCAATTTATATGTTGTTCGTGCATGTTAAGGAAAATAATGAAAAATAAAAACGGTTGGTTGTGCCTTTGATGGAAAATGACATAAAATAAAAACTGTTTTTTGTGCTTATGATGAAAATGACCAAAAATGAAATATATTGATTATGTTATCAGATAGTGATGAAAAATGATAAAAAAAAAAAAAAATTTTGTATGCTACTTAAAATGTAATATAAAAGCAATTTAACTTATCAATCAAATATTTTTAAATAAATAAAATTTTGAACGACAATCGACAAGGACATGTCACATAATAAATAAATAAAAATTAAATAAATACTATTATTATTTTATTATAAAATAAAAAAAATAAGAACAAACAAAAATATTCAATATCACCAAACATTTAATTTTTTTTATGGGAATGATAGGCATTTGTCTTAATATATTAGGGGTCAAGAGTCCAATTAGAGGATAACATCAAACAAGGAAAATGTCCCATGTGAAAAGGATAACACCAAACATTTAATATTGAAATCTAAAAAAAGCAAACTCACTTTCCTTCACTTTCCCTCCTATTGGATGAGAAATTTTTTTTCCTTCCTCTCTTAATAAGACAAAATAACGAAGTGAGAAATTTTTATTTTATTTTTTCTTTGCCATAAAGAGCTGATTTTTTATGTGGTCAAATGAAAAGTTTTTACTTTTCTTCATTTTTTCTCATTTTTATGTGGCACAAATACACGGTACCTCAATTTTTCTTTTTCTTTTTTTTGTGTGTGAGATTAGTTGGCAGGGAGAGCTTTGCTAGGTTTTAAAAAGTTTGGAAACCGAGAGAGAGAGAGAGAGAGAGAGAGAGAGATCACTAGATTTCAAAGTATAGACTTCAAGGATGCGTAGACTGGCAAGCTGTGTTTCATTGCTTCCATGCGTCATTGAAAGGGAGACTCAATTTTAGACCCGTATTGAATGTGTTAGACCACAAAAAGCACAAGCATAGAAAGATTCTATGAAGAAAATAAAAATACAATGCAATCCGATGGCATATTGGATCAATAATTTTGATGCTATGTTGACTGACTTGACTATGTACAATTCACACGTACTGTGTCACGTTCACATGCATCCTCAAATCTCAATGCGTTCGCATTTCTCATGCATGGAATGTCATGGTTTCTCTACAGGGAGTATGCGGACAGTCCATATTGTTGGAAATTTGGGTCTTGACCGAGCATATTTTGGAATAAATCAAGGTAGGTTTCACTAATTATTGGTAGTGGAAACACATTGGATTATGTTCATCTCATCGAGGAAAATGAACATAGTATATTTACATTTTCAAAACCATTTTCGGGTGAATGAAAAAATTGGATTCAAAGTTGTTTAAAAAACATGTTGAAAGTGGTTGGTGGTTGAGGGGAAAAGTTTTAGTCTCATATCGATTATTTGAAAAAACTTTGATGTGTATATATGAGAAATAGAAATACTAAGTTGGGACCCAAGGGGCACCCCACTTTTGAGGAAGGGGAAAGACCTACATCATGGTGGGCTTGACCCAAAAACACACACACACGTGCGTGCCTGATTCATGTTCTATTCAGTAAACAGAGAGAGTCAACCCAGTACATGTGTTTTTTATACTGTATTTCTATTAGTTTATACATACATATATATATAGTGAAACGATTAGGTGCGGCGAACGGCGGGTGTGGCCGCGATGTATGCCGTTCGATCACGGGTCCTTCGCAACCGACGATCGATGTGAATCGCGATGGACCCGTGATCGTTACCGCACCCGCCGTTCGCCGCACCTAATCATTCCTATATATATATATATACTGTTTTGTAAATATAACTACCCATTTCTGTTTTTAATAACACATATAGCCGTCCAGCCAGATTTTGGATTTTTTTTTGGGTGTGGTGGTGTTGACTCACATGCTAGCAGCTAGTATGAACAAGAAGAATATAATACCTTTTAAATACTGGGGATTGAAGGGCATGCATTTTTTTATGTTCTCTGTATGCCACTGTTCGTGCTTGTTTGTGTTATATAAGATTGGAACTGTTATACATTTCAAAGTATTTAAGTACAGACTTTTGCAGATGCGTTGACTTCCAAGTCGTGTTTGATTTTCTTTTCCAAAACGGACAAAAGACGAAGTGTAGACTCCTAGTTGTGGAGTTCCAAATACGTTATGGAATATAAATCACTGAAGGAGACTTGAATTGAGGACTTCTGCAGATGCGTAGATTTGCAGGTCGTGTTTTACTGCCTTCTTTTTCAAGCATGGTAAAAAAGATGAAGTGTAGAACTAAACCAATGGTTATAACACCATTAGGATTATTCCTTGCTTCGTAATGATTTGTGATACCTCTAGATAGAGAAAAAAACAATGGTTGTAGAATTCCATATAAAGTGAATCTCCTAAATGAGAGAAACATATTTGTTTGTTAGAAAATTATTTATTGAGTGAGGTAACAATGTAGAGATCCTAAGGGAGAGGTTGAGTGGGTTTAAGAGAGAGTAATTTTATGAGAGAGAGTATGAGTTTCTTCATGTATTTTGTATCTCAACTATCATATTGGATTTTCTGTTTACGTCCATTGAATATAGACTTAGACCGAACCACGTATATCTTTCGTGTGATAGTGTTTCATTCTTATGTATAAACTCATGTTTGTTGATGACTTCCCGTAAATCCGTTTACCAACATAATGCACTGACTCCAGGAATTCCAAAATAAAAAAGGTTATAGAATTCCAAGATAACGCACTGAAAGGAGACTGGAGAAATGCGAAATCAGACCCCACCTTTAGTTGTAGTTTCCATTAAAGAGAGCCACCATTAATTTTAGATCACGAACAGCTGATTGTTGACAAGCACAAGGTAGACTCTGTACGACTTCGCATCTGTGTCACATCCATTTCACGCCCGTAGTTGAAATATTTTCTCAATGCGTTCGCATGGTTCCATCTATGGTTTATATATTAAATTAAGATATTCAGACAATGACAAAGATTGAATTGACCTCGTCATTCCAAACACTAACACTCTCTGGGCTGTTGTCTCATGAAAAATCACATGTTCAGTCCCAACTCTAAGGACAGGCACATCTGTAGTCCACATCGTTTTTTATCTTTTTAAAAAAAATTCATAATCTCTTATTAAAATAAATGATGTTATATGAAAGAAGTATATACTGAAATATAATAATATATTTTTTTCGTTTTAAAAAAATAAATTATTTTGTGTCATAATTATGATAAGACCCCGTAAGATAGCGCAGTATATATTGTGTTATATGCTATCATAATATATGGGGTAACATACGGGATTGTAAAATAGACAGAGATCTATAGAGATATTTAGATCTTTTATGTATTTTGCCATTGGTATAAAACATATATGTTAAAAATTCTATGTTGTGACAAATATGATTAACTTTTCAATTACAAAGAATATATTAAATGCACAGTTCAAACTCAGTTATAGATATCTAATCAGAACACTTATACTTTTTCGAATATTCGAAAAAAAATCATAATACTTTGTGATTTGGGAAACCATTCAAACTCATTTATAATGAATAAAATATTTAAACCAATATTCCTTCATACGTAGGATCCAATCCTAAATTCTTTTCAATTTAGATTATATATATTATTCAAATACACTATACTGCAATTTAAACCCAATCCTTATATCCAGTCATGTTCATAATTCTGTTTGTAACCCTCAGTCTCACATGTTCTTCTTTATTTTAAAAAAATATATACTTAGCTGATTAAATACAGTGTCTTAGAACATCTCTAATCATATATCTAAATGTATACCTAAATTTAAATTTGAGTAAAAGTCACTCGAAAATCTCTCTAACCATTTATCCATGCTTATACCAAATCAAATTTTTATCTAAATCAAAAGAGACTCAAACTTTTATTTAAATTTTCAATGGCTATTTTTTTCTTGAACTCCACATTTTTAAAGGATATATTTGCGTAAAACACAAAGTGATGGTTAGAGACACACCATATCAAATGAAGCTTTTAGTAAAAATTTTAGTAAAATTTAGATATAAATTTAAGTAAGAATTGGAGAGAGCCTTATAAAAATGGAATATATACTCATATAAATTAAATACATATATTTTGAAATTTTTTAAAAGTATATTGAGATACTAAAAAGTGAATTTTAAATATTGTATTATTGATGTGATTGCAAATAAAATTCTAAAACTGACTAGGTGCATTTAGAAACAAAGTTTGAAAAACTGCTTTTAGTTTTATGTATAATTTTTTTATGTTTTTTATGATGTAATGATGATGGCCGTTTTTTAATTAATCAAAAAATCACATTTGTTGCTGATAACAAAAGTTGTTTTTGTTGGAATAAACATTGTATGAGAGAGACTTTTTTATTTTAATCATAACGGCAGATTTTCAATTAAGTGAATTTCTTTGATAACTTTTTGAGGGCTTTTAACTTAAAAAAAAGCTAAAAACAATCCATTTTTTTGTTTGCCAAACAGGGCCTAAGTGCATCACTGTTCATAGATTTGATGTCACATAAGGTTTGTATTTTTTTAAATATTTGGAGAAAAGTAGCGGTGAAGTCTATGATTTTCATAGTTAAAAATTCACAATCTTGGACATTAGTGATTTTTTTGTTAATTTTTTATTTTCACGTTGATTATCTCATGTTTTTGGAGGTTAGATTTTAATATCCCCTTTTAAAATGCTTAAAAGGTAACCATATAAATTGTTTGTCATTGATTGTTTTCTTCATATTTTTTTATATTTTTTCAAGAATTTGTCTTTTCATTTTTTATGATAGGAAATATTGAGATTTCAAAAAAAAATTCGAGATTTTCAATTAATTTTTTTAGATTTGTAAATATAGGAATGAGAACAATTTTCCTTCTCAATCGTTCATTACTTTAATTGCCTAAAATTATCAAACATTTATTTTAATTTATAAGTATTTCTTTTTATTTAATTATTTTAAACTTCCAGATCCTTTTATTCTAATTCCTAACTCGTGCTCCTCTTGGAGAGGGCCAAGACCACCATGACACCATCAACTGCAAGCACCGGCCCGGAAACCGACCCTCCCCAGCCCGACATCATACACGACCTCCACCGTCTTCTGCTGCGTGTTCCCTATGATCCCCAAGTCCCTCCCCTTCCCGTTCCCCGCGAACCCCAAACACACCTGCCTCTCACTATACACATACATTATCCCCACCGCCTCCAACCCAAGCTCCGCCCCTCCCTCAAAGTGCAACGTCACCGTCGGCACCTCCACCGTCTCATACCCACTCAAATCATAACACGTGTCCAGCAGACCACTCCCCGCCGCCATCGGGTACCCCGTCATCCCCGCCCGGAACGCCGTCCGAAGGGCCCCATACGCAGTCGGCGGCAACCGCGTGATCACCGTGCCGGAGTCGACGATTGTCCCCGCTGTCGTGAACACGGATGTGGGTATCGCCAGTTGTCGCCCGCCGACGCTTATCCCAGTCAGACCCACGTCGTAGAGGTCCGATCGGGGGGAGGACTTAAGCGGAGTGAAGGCTGCGGCGGCGGAGTGGGGACCGAAGGTTAGGTAGCCGGTGGAGCTGGTGGTGGAGGGGAGGCAGTAGGAGAAGACCCGGCCGAACGCAGCGGAGGTCTGCGACACGAGGGAGGCGTAGTCGCGGCCGAGGCCGAGAAGTCCCGCAACGCCCTTGAAGAGCCCCTCGTTGTCCTGGCCGCACCCGAAGACGAAGCCTTGGAAGGCTTCGGAGGATTGAAGAGTGAGCGTGTCAGTGGCGAGGAAGCCCACGGTGAGAGAATTGTCGCCGTACTGGATCCCGTAGAGGCAGTTGGAGGAGGAGCATTTGAGGCCGACTCGGTTGCACTCGGTCGAGCCGCAGGTGACGTTACGGTAGGAGGACGAGCGGGAGGGGTCGAAGATTGGGTCTTGTTGGGAGTAGCAGGAGATGAGGCAGGGCTCGCACTGGACCCAGCTGAGGCTGCTCCCCGTGTCGAAGACCACGGTGAGGTCGCGCTTCGGGGTGCCGTATCCGACCGTGACGATGTAGTTGCCGAAGCCGAGCTGGCGGCCGGACCGTGCGGGGATTGAGACAAAGGTGCTGTTGAACTTGGCACGGTTGCGGCGGCGTTGGAGGAGTTCAACGCGGGGGTTGTCGTGGAGGAGGTTCTCGGCTGGCGTTGGATGGCGTTTGTTGGGGATGGGAGAGCACGGGCCGTGGCGGTGGGAGATTTGTAGTGTCGAGGCCCGGCGCGAACCTGAATATAAGAATTGAAAAACATTAGATTAACCAAAATTGATGGAATCCGACGACTCTGCATGGACAACAAAAGAATCAAAACCTTTAGAGGTGGAGCAGTTTGTGGATGGTAGGAGAGAATCGACTCTGATAATGTGATGTGTTGTTCCTTCAAGAGCACTAAAGAAGCAAGAGAGAAGCAGAACTGAAGTGAAGGCATGGGATGTATGAGGAGAAGCAGACATGGTTGTTGATGGGTGGACTTGTAGAGCACACTATGAGTGCATCATATAAAGTGGATTTTGTTTGGCAGGTGCCAATCTCTCTCTCAGACACCCACCCACCCACCAAACGCGGGATGTAACGCGGAAGAGAAGGGCCGCGGGATCAGACTTTTTTTTATAGTGGTTTTGATTATAGTAAATGAAGACTGATTTTGGATCCAATTAGAACTAATTTTAATCAATTTTATCAGTATTGAAATGTAGAACATGTGAATCCAACTGTACAGTCAATCGTTGGGTACATGTTTTACTTTTCTATTGGATATTGATGATATTTAGAAATCTATGTTTTATCCAATAGTTGATTAGATCTAATAGGAGAGTATAACGTGTACTTCACCATTGATGTATAGCTCAATGGTTGTGCAATTCGATTCATAGACTGTACAGTTTGATATTGATGAAACTGATCGAAACCAATTCTGATTGGATCCAGACTCACGAAATCCGCTCAAATGTTGTTTAGCCCTAGTTATAGGAAAGAATATAAAAATGACTGGAGTGACAGGATTGAACCACTTTTTTCGATTACCAAAATTATCATATAAATGCAACACTGAGATGATATTATTATTATTCGACGCTGATTGAATCTCAACCCGACTTGTACCAAGGATGGTTGTGAAAGTTATTATCAGAGAAATTGATTTTGTGATTTTTTTTAATTAATAATTTAATACCCTGTTTAATTTCATTCTTGACAAAAATCCAATAGTAAAATAGTTTTGTTGAGTGCTACGAGTCTTGAGTCCCTTTCGAATCTGTATTTGGGTGACTTTCGTGATGAAAAAATCAAACGCGGATCAAACGATTTTTGAAAAACACCATTTTTTTCACAATTGTAGCAGTATCTTTGTTATTTATCCCGCAGTCAGATCTCTTGAAACATTGATTTTAACAAACAGACGAGCTTTCTCAAAAATCTAGTGATGGTATTGCACATCTAAATGGGTGGCAGTATGATTTGATACAAGTTTGTGAAAATTTGTTTAAGAAGTATGATTTTGTATAAAATAGCTCAATAAAACACATTCCTAAAAAGCTTAATTTCTTTGCTCTTTTAAAATTACACCTTTTGTACTAAAAATTTAAATAATTTTTTTAATTAAACATGGTTTGCCACAACTGTTTGGGAACACATTTGGTTTTTTCGATTTTTACATGAGCAAAATGTGTTTCTAGATGCTCCTTAATAATAGCTTGGAGGATTGAAATATTATTTATGTATATTATTACATTATTTATACGTGTCCTGGAGGACCTGGACCACAAAAAACAGGGGATGAAATTTAGTGAGAATCCATCAGTTTTTTTTTTTTTTTGTTATAAAGGGCCTTCAAGGAGGCAAGAAAGTTCATACTACAAGACTTACAGGCCCTGACCAACAGCCACATGAACCAGGCTAATACAATTATGTATAATACAAATATAAGAGTAAATAGAAGACATGATGCTATCATTATCCAACTGATAAGACAAACAATCCGTTTGTGTAAAACGTGCTTGCGTGCGAGGACCTCCGGGCTCCAAACAAACTCTCGAGGAACCTTGAAGAAACAAATATAGTGGAACATATGGTTCAAAACATAGAGGATCCATCAGTATTTGGTAATACTCAACTAGAAATTGACATATATCCACAATATCATCAATAATGAAGAATTAACATGTGTTCAAATTACTTTAAAACCACATGTTCAACGTGTGTCCACCTTTTATAAGAGACTTATAAAAATTTATGGGATCCAACATGATATCCATCTCTAAAATTAGACAATTCTAACACGACTATTCGTTTCCCTAGATAAATTAAACATAAATTATATTTTTTGAGAAACAATTCTGTACCTACATTAGTTGATTGTTTATGTTTTAAAAAGCATTTCAATTCCATTAAAATAGTTATCAAATTTTATTTTAGTTTTTCAAGGAATAGTGACAGAGTAAAAATCTCACCTTACTCGATCTGATTCATTTAATATTCAAAATATCTTTTCAAATCCTGAAAATCATTTGCGACTTCAAATCTATTCAAATGTTCTCAAAATACGTTCATGTAAATCAATTATCATTTATATTTCTATCATCAAAAATATTTTGAAGAAGCCCTAATATCAATGATTTTTAGGTCGACATACCTTCCTTTGACACTTCCTGTCACACTGATCCCAAATTTAATTTTAAAAGCAGATACAAAAATTATCCATCTGTTGAGTACATTTTCAAGAGCATTCTTTGTGATTGCTTTTTCAAATAATAATAATAATAAAATATATTATTCATTTTCAAGAGACTACCCAAACAGTAAATGAGCCAACCAAACAGAGCTCGGCTAGTGTTAAACAAGCTTTTCCCTTGGTATTCCTCTTGTTCATTCTTAATTCATTATCGCAGTAAAGATCCACCCATAATTCAAAGGAGTTAATAACAGCCATATATCAAATGTTCCATTGGTTTTTTTAAAAAAACTCTTCCTCCTGTTTAACAAGGTTTGCGAAGGCACAACTTCTCTAGCTCACTAACATGTAACTTCCAATAATGTTACTTCATTCAGCTTCAACAAAATGCAACCCCACCCGCAATGCAACTTCATAATTTTAAAACAAATGGATGCTCATATCTAGGGCTGCAACATGGGTCAGGTGACTCGGGTCCAACTGAGCCCGACGGGTAAAACCGTTTTTTTTCTTTCTATTTTGGTAAAGCAACTAGGATTCAGGTCAGAAATATCGTATTAATGAATTATTTCGGTGGTCTGGAATTTGATCGACCAAGATTAAAGAGAGACAATCTGATGGTCTATAATTGAATTCAACATGTTATATACGAGATGCAATATGTTGTAATGGTCAGATTAAGGTTGATGTTGTAGAAGAAGGTTTTGCTTTGGTTCTAAACTGATGTGAAACAAAAAAGTATGGACTTACTTGGAAGAGCGCAGAGACTTAAATAAAAGTGCAGGTAGATGAGAAGATGCTGTTTGAGAAAGAAAAGGTGAAAGAGAGAGTTGACACAGTGGAAAGATGGTAGAAATTCAGATTCTGGACGAAGAAAGAAAATGGAGAACGGAGAAAGTAAACCACAAGGTTTATTTTCAAGACTTTTTTTTATGGACACCACCACCCTACATTAGAAAAGATTTCTTCAATGAATCCTAATACTTGCCCACATTAATTTTTGGACTAACCCCTTTAGACTACCCACACAATGAAATATCATTCATCAATTTTTAAGTGTTATTTGCATTGCCAAAAATCACAGTAGATTGTCTTAAGCGACAACTATTTCAATGGTTCACACAGTAAAAACCACACTATGATAAATTACGATATTGATAACAAAAAAAAATAAAAAGGCTTCAGTATTCTTACCTCAGAAACTTGATCAATAGCAAAGTAATGCATCAAAATCCCTGAACTATAGAACACAGGAAAAGAAATACCAAGTTTTAGGAAAGCTTTCATCAGGCACTTCCTCCATAAAGAACATAGTCTCTGTCAAAACCCTGCAGAAATCTAAACTCAGTTGCCAAGCATAAGAAGTAGGACGCTAACAACAAAAGCAAATAATCACATGGTGATCAGGAACTATGACCAATAGCAAACAAGGCGCACGATAAAATTTAGCAAGAAAATGAGAAAAAAAACAACAAGTTATACCTTCATAATCTGTAAAATCACTTTATCTTCCTCTTTGTCGATCCACTCCAAGACTTCATCCATGGTTAGACTCTGCTACCCTTCTTAATTATTAGTACTAAAAAAAAACTATTTCAACAATGGGATTCACAAGATATGTCTCAAAAATTCAATTTCACATTAAGACACGTTTAGCATACTACATAAATCACATTTGACTTGATATTATTGATATTGATATGATGAGATAGGTATATAATAAAATACCTTTGAATCACGGTCATTCAGAATTTCATCGACATAAAACTGAAAAGATAACCAAATTGTGTTTTTTTTCAGAAAAGTAGGATAATAATCTCATAGGGAATGGAAATACAACAGTAGGGACTACTTACCTTGATGCCGTATAAAATCTTGCCGTCTAGATGCTCAGGAAATTCACTTTCAATTTCGTAAATACCCGTCCTCCCGTATATCAGGTTCCTCATTTCTTCTGATGGCTACAATAAATAAAGTAAAATAGTCTTAAGTTAGCCACGAGTGAAAAATTAATGATTAAAACTGAATGTTGACATATCAACCTTTTCATGGTATTTTTTAGCAACCATACGGATCGCAACAAAATATTCCTTTTCCTTCTCACATTTTGTCACTGCAGAAATATATGACTGCAGACAGCACATTGTCAGCAAAAAATGCTTTATTGACATAAGTCATACGCAGGAGTATGAAATACACTTGCCTCCAAAATGTTTACATAAATACTTCCTGAAACATATGGGAATCTCTTCTTCAACGATTTCAAGTTGAATTGATATATTTGAAAATAGGATGGTTGGGTAAACTGCAATCAAATAAGGCACAAAAATAATTAGCTATTCATCAAATGTAGTATACCACAATATCTAAATTCAGATAGTAAAACACATGAAAGCATTTGTTAATAGGGGATGAGGTACATAGATACCCCGTCGGCCTTCTGCCGTTCAATGGGCCAATAAAATTATCTTGAGTATAGAGGACCTATCAAGTTGCTCATACTGGGAAATAATTAAAAAATTAAGGGTGTTCCTCTCACTTAGGCCATAGAAAATGAGATTTTGCTTTCAAATTCGTCTTTTCAACCATATGTTTACACACATATCCTTGCTAAAATGTATTTTTATGTATATACGTACAAAACTTCCAAAAAATGCTTATTCCTTCAAGTTAAGGGGCCACCATTAGTTAATGAATATTCCTAAACAAACCACCCAGGGAAAGGATGCAAGATATGTTCCTCCAACCAGAAGAGTAGGAAAGTAATTGTCCATGTCAACCTTATTTTCTATAAAAATGATGAGTCCATCCTATTCACACACTCATTTTGTGCACTCCACCTTGTTTTTGATAAAAATATGATACTAACAAAAATTAAGACCATTCATTTTGGTCCAGCCTTCAATGGACCCCTTCAATTAAATTCAAGTGATTTAAAGATTTCTGCACCTTTAGGCGTCAAATTATGGGTATCATTAGTCTGTGATTATATCATTTATTCATTATTATGGTAATCGCCCCCAGAGAATCACCAACAAGAACCCATCAAAAACCCTTTATGGACTTTCAAGAGAAACCAGCACACAAAAAACCCATCCAGCATTTTATTTGTATAATTCCATGTTTACCCGTCTTCATCCTCTAGATATAACGTGAGACAGAAACCCTATATGAATTACATCGAAGGCATGACATTAAACAAAGTTAGATAACATCAACAAAGCGATTAATATTTACAAATATATCTGGTACATGCTTTAACTCTCTCGATGTAAATTCTAGATACATATAATTTGAAGAAATACATTAATCCTTCATATCTTTCAGATCTAGAATCTTATCCAAATAAATCAGTGGCTATCTATATAAAAAACATGCCATCCGAAAAGTAAAAATTGGGCAGATCAGATTAATAGCACATGATTTGATTCATCCGAAAACTAAATCAAAGGCCTACTATGGCTCCAATGCTACATGTTAACTCTAATAAAGTTTTGGAAAATGGGAAGGCACATCAGATTCCTGAAGGATGGATGGGCGGGGGAGGAACTACTGTATAGACAGTTCCCTAGGCCATTCAGAATTTGAAGGACGCATCAGCAACTTCATGCAGAGGAAAGCAGTAGGTTCTACATGACCTTACAGATCAACAAATCAATGACTAACAGGAGCAGCTACAAAAAATTACAAGAAATCCTGGTCACCAACAGAGAAGAAGAGATGATTTGGAATCCTGAGAAATAGATAAGCTTTTCCGTGAAATCTTGTTGTGATCCTTATGGAAGAGTTTGAATAGTAGACCAACCCACTGCAAGATCCAGAAAAATTTGGGGTGTCAAAGCTCCAGTCAAACTGCAAGCTTTACTAATAAAGGTGGGAGTTTACTAGGATAATCTCCAGAAAAGCAGCAGGTGAGGGAAATGCACTATAACAAAATGAAGTAAAATTACAAATACAGGAGGAGGTGTAAGTGCAAGCTTTTATATGGCTGATTCATCTAAACAAAGACCTAATATGGGTTTATAGATCAAAAAAGGATCCCAGATGAAAGTATTCCATGTGTTATCTGTCACCAGGAAGATGAAACCACTGAACATTTCCTGTTTGGAATAAGGAACAAAATGGGAGTGACTTGGGTTTTTAGAGAGAGCTTTTCCTCCTAATATTACATGTGGCAGATTGCAAGAGCATAAGAAAAGATGACTGAAGCATAAGAGCAAAATTCTCTCAGATCATCCTATTGTGGTTAACCAGGAAACTGTCGATTTTTTTATAAAACTGACCGATCATCCTTTTATTTTTTTTTCTTTGTAATTGGGCATTGTTCTTTCTATCTAATACAAAGGAGCACGCCTATCGTTTTATCAAAAAAGAAAAGAAAAACCACGAAACTGTCATTTTTTTACGGCAGCAGCAGATCTTATGTGGGAAAATTTTGGGAAGACATAATTTGTCAGAGAGCTTGGACACGACTGTGTAAACATGTCAAGGAAGGGAATTTTATGTGCTGGCTGAGAGAGGAAGCAGTTTTTTTGGTGATGAGAGGAAGTTGTCCACCAATTTTAGTAATAAAACGATAAATATGTGGAAGATGAAAGAAAAGATAGGAAGCAGTCGACTTGTGGTTCTTTCCTTTTTCTTTTGTTTTTGCTTTCTCTAGTCACCTATTCTACTGTATTACACCTTTGGAGCTGTATAACATATTTATATTTAATATAATTTTTTGTCAACTCCTACATTTTCTCAAAATCACTAATTTTAGGATGGTTTCCTCTAGATGATATTCATTTATTCACAACCCCAACCCTGCCTCTCCTTCAGGGGCCAAACCACTGACCATTGTTTCAAAGGGAAGATGTTCTCACACTTGCCATTATATAATCGGATCCCTCCAACTGAGCCTGATGACGCAATTTCTTTTTGAAAAAAGACACCTGCAGAAACGACACTATCAGATGGAAAGCCTGTCCGAAAGAAAGACCAATCATGCAATATTGAAAATTAGCGCGCACACAAAAAAACAGCAAAATAAGCAAGCTAATTTTCTTGTATGGTGATAACCCTTGATAACCAGAATATAACTTTTACCAAAACATTTTTATGATCTTTTTGTTCAAATAACGATCAAGTGATTTAGGGTCAGGAACAGCGAATCTCTTGTACAAGCAAATCCACCCTGCAGTTCAACTACAGATAACTTCCACAATATTATTTACATAGGAGAATACCAAAGATAAAATAAATATAGTGTAAAATAAGACCAGACCCCCTTGTATATCACGAAAGGAATGCAAAGTATGACTCCATAAGAAATGGACAATGCTCAAACTAACATTGATGACTCCACTTACATGGAAACAATGTATCAGAATACATAAAAGAATATGAACTTAAAAATGTTAAAAACAATGTCGGTAAACCCCCTTCTCCACTAATCCAACCCGATAAATTAATTCTACTATCTGCCTCCCCACCCTATCACCATCTTCTACAAGATTCAACTCAAGACGAGCACTGAAGTTGTTACAGGTTCAATTCAAAAGGCATAGTATTGTTAAATTAGCATCACCTTCTTTAGTTTAGATTCCAACACACAGATGACATCTCGAATGCCAGGAATAGATCAAATCACATGATCAATGTAGGACTACAGATGTTTCACAAATAAAGATAAGGAGATAGAAAGAAAAACCACAAGTCAGTGCATCAATGAGTATACTATACCGCTTCACCAACAAAAGCTCCTTCATTGGGATCTCGCAAATCATCATCCAATGGGTCCATGATCGAAAGCTACGCATTGCATTCCCAAAAAAACAGATGAAATCATCAGCAACCAAAGAAACCATTGAAGCATGCATGTGAGTAAAAACAATTTATGATAAGTGAATCCATATTGAAAGCCCCAACAAATATATTTCAGTAGAATGCAACAGAGTACAGAGAAAATAAAAATAAACATAAAAATGCAGTGTATTACATAAGACATTCAAATAAAGCAGACCCTTTTTATATCAGAAAAAGAATGCAAAAGTATACATCACTTGTGCTGTGTACACATTAAAATCCACTGTATAGAGAATGAAGAAATTCATAAGCATGGATGCTTAAACTGATGTCAATGGATCTACTTACATAACAACGGTGTGTCAGAAAGCATACACAAAAATGAACTAAAATTTTTCTAAAAACAAAATTTCTAAACCCTCTTTTGAATTAATCCAACCCAATCATGTTGATTCTACCACGAGATCCCAAAATATCCTCTTTTTCCACTCTAGATAGATATTGCAGATGGTAAGTTCAATTCGATAAAGCTAAATTTACTTGAAAGTGTCCCCTCCTTTCAAGGACATTTTGGCTCCCAACACAGATGATAGATCACAACACAAAAGCTTGGAGGAACTCCAATCATGTGATTAACGTATGCATACAGATGTTTCAGGATAGTAACCAAAATAGAAAAATATGCAGATAGCTGCAAGTGTGCATAAAGATGAGTTCACTATATCACTTCATCAAAGACATCTGCAAGAAATGGAGACTACACACCACAATCCTCAACACCCAAGCATTGTATTCCAAAACATCGAAAGGAGATGAATAAGAAATCATCTAATTGATGGTTACTCACACAGCACCAAAATGTGTCCCAATGTGGGGTCAGCCCTTAGTTCTCGATGTGATTTAAAAACTCGAAGATATGTAAGAATGCTTCCAAATACAGGGAACACAAAAACAAAGCAAAATTCCAATTCCTAATCTCCCCCCCCCCCCCCCCCACAAGATAAATGCATCTTTCGAAGAAAAAGTCTTATACAGATAACAGTTGGGCGGCTATTACGGTTGTGTTTCATTCTTGGGTCATTGTCCCCTTGGAGAGGTATTGTCATCCAGTATCACAGGAACAATGAAAAAGGGTTTTAATATCAATATTTTTGGGGCATCTTTGTGATGGCCTTGAGCTTTTTTTATTCTTAGTTCTTTTTTCTTTTTCACATCAGAGATCCCTCATCTCCTTGTTCAAGGAGCAACATTTATAATTTGTTTACTCCAATTTTCATTAAAAAAATATAAACAAAGAGAAAAAAAAATGAAAGAATATCATTTATGAAACAACTCCAGATATTGTTCAAGGCCAGGATCGGTAGCTTAATGGAGAGGCCTCAGGTCCTCTTCCCAAACCATCTCCTGGTGGCAACAAACAGGGAAGATGTGACATGTGATTCCTTCACTTCAGTCTTGCTGCAATAATTCCATCAATTCCCAAAAAAAAAAATTAATGATTTAAGAGGTCGAAGAAATCACACCCTTTCTTGCTTCCCTATAAGAAGTTACTTTATTGGAGGAAGAAGATACACTTATGTAGAGGCCATCACCCAACAATGGTTATTCCACCAAATCATTCAAGAAGAGGCTCAATTGGAATACTTAAGAGACCCCTTTCGCACAGTTTGCACAACAAATTTGGGTGTCCTTCACACCCTTGAAAGCAGGTTGCTTCATGTGGTTGCTAACTCTTAATAAACTCCTCACATAAATGTGTTGGTGAACAATGGGAATGTAGCTTGCGAGTTTTGTGGTCATGAGGAGGAGACTTTTGATCACCCTTTGGTTGCCACTATAGCAATTGAATACAGCAGATGAGATGTGATACTCCTTTAGAAATCAAGAAAAGGTGACTGAAGCAAAAAGCCAAGATTGATCCTTGTCAATACATTGTTCTTTTTTTTTTTTTGGGGGGGGGGGGGGGGGGGGGGGTGCAATTTTCCAAACAAAAGAATCAACGTTGAAAACATTTGGGAGGCAATCAAGGCATATGTTTGAGCTTGGGTGTACACACTTATCAAGAGAATTAACGCATGTCCTGTGTTGAGGGGACATTTGAGGTGAAATGGGTCTTTTTTTATCAAATTTCAATGTATCCTTTTGGTAGGGGGATGCTATATCACCCTTCCTCTTCTTAACTATTCTTATTTTCCATCGCTTTTGGGAGATCCTTTGTCTACATTTTTTTATTCGTGAGCATCATTTACTCCTATACATTTACCAAACATTTATTGCCATATTGTGATATTTACTAGCTCTTCTTCTTTTCCTCCGTCCTTTCTCTGTTTTCCTTTACTTCATGAAAAATCAATTGACAGTGAATCTACTTATGAAAAGAGGATGGATTTTTCAACTTTGTACTCTTTAATATCTCCCACAAGTATATTTCAATAGGAGAATGCAAACGATTATAATGTAGTGCATCACATAAGGCGATCAAATAGAGAAAGGATGGAAAAACACATATCGGATAGGTTGTTCACACATATCCCAATTCATGGTGTATAGTGCCATTCATAGATGGACATATTTATCACGCCATGAAATGCTCAACATTTCAAGGACTCCTTTCAGATGGAAACCATTTATCACAACATAGCCACAAAATCAATGTTCATAAACCCTCCATCTCGATCAAACTGATTCTACTAACCAGTTTCCAAAAACTACCTTACGAACATGGCTGTTCCATAATAAAGTCAAGGAGATAGTAAGGTAGACAAACAATTAGAAGTGCATATAAAGACGGGTTTACCGCATAAGAGGGGGTCACACTTCCCGTGTAACATGGAGAATATGCACCATTATCATCGGATAAATTAGCTTTGTATTCCTGAACAAGAAGGGAAAAAAGAAAGAAAGAAAGAAAAATGAAATCTTGAGCAACCAAACGAACCACTGAAACATGCATATGAATTAGCAACTACAAAAGAAGAAATAATAGCACTGACATTATCATCATTCAGGCATTGACAGGTGTTGGTTTAAGTTTTAAATATATAAATGGGCCATCCAATTCAATACAAAGCAAGAAAAAAAACTGAAATTATGAGCAACCAAAGAAACCATTGAAGCATGCATACAAGTAACAAAATAAATAAATAAATAAATAAAATAAAATAAAAAATAACCCTCAACGGAGGCATTTCTTTTCTAGGTTGAAAGCCAAACATATAAGTATGGTAAAAAACAATGAACAAATTCATCAAAAGTGGTCAATATTGCAAGCTTGTTGTGGGTCAAGTGATCAATAAGATCTCATATCCCACTCTGACCGCTAGAATCCATAATTTCATTTGGGGGGCGCTTGCGCCTTTGAAGGTATGGGTTTTCATATGGCTACTTTCTCTTGATAAGGTCCTCACCAAGGTCAATCATTCGAAATGAACCACGATAGAGATGGTGCATGCACATTTTGTGGGGCGGTGGATGAAGATAGAGAGCACTTATTCTTTCAATACCCGTTTGTCACCAAGATTTGGGAATTGGTGGGGACGGCTATCAGTTCTCATTGTGACTTTCAAGACAGACAATGTGTGGAAGTAGTTATGAAATAGAAGAAAAGGAGACCGTAGCAACGGGGCTAAATTTCAATGGCTAATTCCTCAAGCAGTATGTTGGTGTTTATGGTTAACTCGGAATAAATGCCTTTTCCAAAATAAGAGAGTATATGTGGAGAATACTTGGACGTTAATTTCATCTACGTTTAGAGGCTGGGTGAAGATGATTCTTCAAGAGGAAAATCCTTCATTTATCATGGGTCCTTCATGGTTTGGGAGGAGTTAATGTTGTAATTTTATTTGATTGGGAGATTTCTCCTAATCAGATTAATGTTCAAGTCCCAACAGACAAAATCATAAGACTTTTCGAAGTCAAGCTTGCAAATGAACCACTTCCTCTTCCCTTTTTGTGCCCCGGATAAACTCTTGTGAAATAATGAAGCCATCAAGGGGTGATCTACCTTGATGGAAGCTCATTGGCTTAAGTCCACCAAGTCCTTTATCACTTTCCGGAGCCAGTTCGCCAAGATTTTTGCAATGATCTTACACACTCCATTTAGAAGACTTATAGGACGATAATCTCCTATGGTTTCTGCTCCGCTCTTTTTCAGAATCGGTGCAATGAATGTAGCATTAAGACATGCACATCCTTGGGGACACTCGTAAAACTCATTCATTATTTCCACCATATCAGTTCTGACAACATTCCCCAAAAACTCAGAAAAAACTCAGTGTGAAGCCATCGGGACCGAGCGCCTTGTCTCCGTCCGTTTGAAGAACAACGACCTTTCTCAGCTTAACTTCAAACGGAGCATCAAGTTCCTCTTGTTGGGACGAACCTCATGTTTTACAAGCAGTACGATTAACAGTGATCTAAAATTTACAGGTAAGTAACAATATTTCATAATAAACAAAAGAAATACGATATAAAATTTTAAATCTTCCTATGCTGAGCAGAGAAAAAGAGAAAAGACTAACAAGCTGAAGCCTGATTTCCTCCTGCAATTGTTCCATGCTAGATTTCAATTGGTTGACAACTATTCCCTGACAAAAGGTCAAAGTCAAGCAAATATCTCATTAACCATTCAGATCTGGGAAAAAACTGGAATAACATAACACAACAATAATATGTTCCCAACCTGAAATATACTACAAGGCTACACCAACTGTTTTCTTCACAGTTTAAAAAGGAAGGTAAAAGAGCATTTTTAAGAAGTTTCAAAATGCAATTAAAGTAGAAAAATATAAGTGTCATAATAATCTTCAGAATGTCAGGAAGAGTTTCAAATTGCCACCAACTCAGAAAGAGAGCACAAACAATGTAACATTTAATAAAAAGGGAAAAAGTGATGAAAGCCGCATTAAATAAGACACATGACTATGACCAAAACCAAGGCCTAAGTTTAGAGCTAAGGCTGTAATAAAAACCTCTAAGTGGAGCACTTGCTAAAAAGAGTGTCCAGCACCCAGCCAATATGAAGAGTATAAGATTTCACATCTGCACCCTATAACTCAAGTCCATCCCAGGGGGGGGAAAAAAGAACTGTCTTGTCCCTGTCTACAAAATTTTGACTCAATTATCACCAATTCACGTTTTTAGAAGAAAATGTTCCAAGACTCAAAATTGCACAAGAAAATACTTAAAACATCAATATGTTTGGCATGCAAATGGCCAACAAAAAGATTTTTCTGTTAATTAACTCCGAAGTTATCTAGTTTGGCTGAAGAACACACCTGTTGGATGAATCTTTCTGTAAGAGATGAATATTCTGCAGCCAATGATTCTGCTAATGCACGGGATGCCTCAAGAGCTCGTTGCAACGAAAAATTTTCCTGTGTGAGATCCTCTATAAGCTGCAAAATTATAACTAAGAAACATTATTATGCAAGCAAATATGCCAAATGCACCATATGGACATTGCCACATTCTAGAATTAAATAGGCAAAAGAAAGATTTCCCATGTATCTAAGGAATTATACAAGAACAAATGCATAGAATTTCATGGAAATATAGTATGCAAATAAAAAAGAAAAGCTTGTGCCAGTTCAGAAATGTTGCAACTGTAATGATAAATACACTCTAATGCAAGCTTCTGTGAAACTTCAATCTGCCGAAGACCATGCAAGTTAAAGGCGCATTGACAGAGGAGATTAATATGCAAAGTTGCACACAACAAATTGGTGTCACGGCTGTTGTGTGTGCAGAAATGAGAACCACTATTTTTAATTAAATTTGTTTTTTGAGAGGCGTTTGGAAACACGCTTGTGCTTTTCGCTTTTTTAAAAAACAAAAGCGCGTTCAAACGCATTTCCAAACGCTACTTTAGACAATGTCAGCCTATCTCTCAAGTTGTTCCAAGTAAACTTGTGTTTGACAGTGGCATCTCAATCAGCCCCTTCTCGGAAATCCACTAGCGGAAGTCTCTAGCTACCATAGGAGACTGAGTTTGCAAGCTTCGCTCCTTTGGTGAAGTGATTCCGAAAATAAGAGATTAAAATAAATAAATAAATAAATAAATAAAAAGTATTATCATCCAATCCTAAACAACCTCAATCTCCACAAAAAAAAAACCCAAAACATAAATTATAAAAACAAAACCAAAAATCTAATCATGAGGATTGGTTGAACGGTTGAGATACAAATATGACTAAACAAATGACATCCAAAAATGCTTAAAGCATGACAGAGTTGAAGATGAACCAATGCTTCGTGGTTAGTATAATGGATAGATAGATATAACTTTTACATAGTTTTTTAATATTAATTTGTAATCTTTTATATAAAATATGATATTCGACAATATATTTTATGACACCATAAATTATATTATTTAATCTAAAAATATTTGCCATGTTATTTAATTTTAATTAAATTGTTAGAGAACCTGATTATATATAAAATAAATTATAAAACATATTATCTATTTATAATCTTAAGACAAGATTAGAAGAAGAAATAATGGTTTATGATAATAATGAATTTTAATAAATTTGTAAGAATATAAACTTACAAAAGCGTTAGGAACAAAGTTAAACACTCAATGCTAGTAATGTAGATATATAGATAGATTATGTGCTTGATATAGGAACAAGGGTGTTTCATAATCCAATCAAGAAGATAGATGGACAAAGACCATAAGTGCATGTAAAGATGGGTTTATCTTCCAAAGAATAGCTCTCACTATGAGCTCAATATAGGAACATGGGTCTTTCGCAATATAGTCAAGAAGATAGTTGGATAAAATCCAAAAGTGCATGTAAAGATGGTTTTACCTCACATGGAGACATACTTTCCTTGGAATATGACAAATACGCACAACTATCACCTGATACCTTGGAATTATGTTCCTGAACAAGAAGGAAAAAAAGAAAGAAAGATCAAATCATGAGCAACCAAACAGACCATTGAAATATGCATATGAAAAAGCAACTACAAAAGAAGAAAAGAATAGCACTCACATCATCAGGCAGGCCGTGACAGGTGTTCTTTAAAGTAAACAAATAACTTCACTAACTATGGTATCCACATTTATTGCAATGGTAATCAATAACAAAATACAGAAATGATCCCCACTCAAACCAACTCATAACATTCATCAAATGCAAACAAATTAATTTTATTATAGTAAACCTTAACAAAACATGACAAATTCTATTCCCATTCCAAACAAGACAAAAAGTCTACCAAATGTTTTTTGTGATCCTTCAAATAATATTTAGGTGATGGGAGTCAAGAACAATGAATTTTCTAATTGTTCATGCCTCTTTTTACAAGTGATTTTATTAATTAAAAAACGGCGCCCTCTATGCCTATTTATTATGGGTGAGGTTTCTAAGTGACTTTGAGATGAGAATGTTACATTTATAGATGACTAACCTACTATCGGGAAACTCCCTTTGCATGATGTTGCTTCATCTTCGTTGTTTCTTGCTGGATAGGATCCACATTTTTATGGTTGTAAACCATAAACGATAACAAGAAAAATGGTATCCCCATTCCAAATGTGTTGTAATCTTTTGTATAAATCTCCCACAACTATATTTCTAAATGAGAATGCTATGTATTACGAAAATGGGTAATCAAATGGAGCAAGTCCCTTCATGAATCAGGAAAGCAATGTGTATGTATACGATACATAGGTAGTTTTCACACATTCTAATTCACGGTATGTAAATTGATGTAATTCATGGACGAACATGTTTAATCCTCGATAAGTTATGGGCTATGAAATGCCCGACCCAGTGCTAGGGACTCCATCTTACATGGCGACCATCATTAGAAAGCGCATACACACAAACCGTCCATCCAGATCTAATTGATTTCTATGATCCAGTCCTCTACCCAAACTTCCTCGCACTCTCAAAATTTCCTCTTCCACTCCATACTGGCCCAACATTGGTATTAGTTCAGTCAGAAATGCTAAATTGCTTGAAATTGTCCTCATCTTACTACATTGTTTAGTTAAATACAGAGATCACAAGTCAAATGCCTGGAGTAGTGTAGCTCTACTTGCTCAATGTAGGATGTTTTCTATAACTCTTCATAAAAAAAACCTCTCCACCCGATGAATCGTTGCATTGCAGTCGAGAACAAGAAGAAAATAGAAAAAGAAACACAGAGCAACAAAATTAATCATTGAAGCATGCATGTGAATTAACCGACCGTAAAAGAAGAAAAGAAATAGCGTCCCTTACGCTATCCAAGTCATCCAAGCCTCGATTATTGATCTTCAAAGGTGAGAGGATCTCTCTCTCAATCTGCTTCACGTCCTCCTTTAGAGAATGTCGAGTGCTTTCCCTCTTAACCATTGAATCTGACATACTTCCACCCTGGTTGACATGTAAACAGTCATCTACAACATTGCTAGAAAATTCGGCCATGTAATTTGACCATACAATACAAGTATTTTTTTCAACAATACTTTGAGTAATAAACCAGCATTTAAAGTATTTTACATACTGTTAGAGCATCTCCAATCCTAGACCGATGCCCATTTCAAATTTAAATGTAAGTAAAAATCCCACAAAATCCTCCAAACCCATACCAAATGAAGGGAGAATACAAAATTTGCCTAGATCAAGGGAGACTGAAACTTTACCCAAAATTTTCTAACAGCTATTTTTCAGGCCAAAATCAGTGAATAATTGGGAGAAGACAGGAAACTGTTTAAATGTTTTGAGTAAATGGTTGGAGATATCATACCAAAAGAAACTTTTACTCAAATTGTTAATGAAATTAGGTAGAGGTTTAAGTATACCCAAATTTCACCAAAAATTTGAGTAAAAGCTTCATTTGGTATGGTCTCCAACCATCACTTTGTGCTTTATTCAAATCTTTTAAAAAATGTGGAGTTGAAGAAAAAAAAAACCTTTGGAAGTTTGGGTAAAGGTTTAGTTTCTTTTGATTTGGATAAAAGTTTAATTAAAAGTTTGATTTGGTATGGGTATGGGTATGGGTAAATGGTTGGAAAAAAATTTGGGTGACTTTTACACAAATTTATAAATTTAGATACACATTTGGGTATAGGATTGGAGATGGCCATGCTCATTAACTATTGAAGCATTATTATAATTTTTAACAAAATATATTCAACGAAGCCCTTTTAAACCCTGTAAAAAAAATACGAATTCTATTGAAGATACCAAGTGAAATTATGTATGATCACAAAAAATATGAGAAAATTAGCATCAACAAGAAAAGAACTAAAGAGTTAACATCAACAACAAAAAAAACTAAAGAGTTAAAAAAAAAAAGAGTATACAGAGAGAAGGGATGGCAAATCAGAAGATAAAAAGTAAAAGGTGAAATCAGAAAAGATGAGAACAACAACATAAATAAATAAATAAAACTCACTGGATTCGGATTGCCGCCAGACGCCTTCTTTTTCTTCTTCATATTTCTTCTTCTCGATTAACGGAGGGTTCGCGGCTCCCCGACGATTTTCCGGAGAGAGAGAGAGAGTCGAGAGAGGGCCAAAAGATTAGCCGGATATTTATAGATATAGGGAAAATCCATAAAACCCCCTGTACATTGCTGGCAATCCATGTGACCCTCTGACTTTTCCTGAATTTCATATAACCCCTAAAAACACATATCTAAAATTTTAAATAGCCTCCTAAATTAATTTTTTTGTTGACAGATTAGGAATATCATGTTCGATTAACCCTGACTGTAAATACAGTATTCCAAAACCCTCTTACAATGTGTTAAAAATGTAAAAAATCTAAATGATGTTTTACCCATCCGGATAGGATATTATAATATATTCGGATGGGTAAAATCGTCATTGATAAATGGTTTTTTGTATTTCAACCCATTGTAGAAGTCTTTATATACTGTGCTTTCAATTAAGATCAACCAAATAGAATATTCGCATAATATTCTTCATTCATCAACTGATGTTCAACTCAGGGCTATTTTAAAAATATGTGTTTTCAGATGGTTAAATGAATTTAAAGAAAAGTCTATATAGATTTCAAGCAATTTACATAAAGTTATTTGAATTTTTCTCTATTTTTCAGAAGTGAATTAGCTGTTTTGACAATCTAGTTATGGTGGTGGTATGATATATAGGTCTTAGGGCACGTTTATTTCCACCAACCAATTAACTAATCTCACCAACTAAAAAAATAAAAAAATCATAATTTAAACAACACTAATCCTACCAACCATTCGACAATCTCCCTATCAGCCACTATTTAACCCATTCGACAGTCTCCCTGTCAACCATTATTTAAACCATTCGACAAACCCTCTGTCAACCTTCTTTTAAAACCTTCAACGATTGGTCTGTCTACCTAAGAAGACCATTTAAATTTGTTCAATTTTGTTATTGTTTGCATTTGATGTTGGTTAATTGGTTGAGCTTTGTATAGAGAACTTTTGGGTTGAACAAATCACTCGTGTATTATTTGGATTTGGAGTTGTGATGGATTTTGAATGCGATTCTGTGTATGGTATGAGA